>PVKS010021481.1:0-35136 GCA_004027875.1 Aplodontia rufa | reverse complement strand
AGGCGGGGCCGGAAGTGCGCGGCGGAAGGAGGGCGGGGCCGGAAGTGCAAGAGTAGGGGGTTGGGCGGGGCCGGAAGTCCTCTTCCGCGTAGTTGGCCGCTGCCCAGGAAGCGCCCGTTAGACCCTTGTGCTACCGTTTTGAGCGGTGGAGGAGTCGCGCGGAGCCGGCGGCTGCACGACCGAGGGAGGCGGCGCTCGCGCTTCCGGCCTCTCGCACGGCGGGGCTCGGGCATGGCAGCGCCCTCCAGGAAGGAGCGGCAGGCGTGCTGGGGAGCGCGCGACGAGTACTGGCGGTGCCGAGGACGCGGCCCGCTGCCAGCGCCTCCGTAGCTCCTTCGAGGCCAGCTGCCCCCAGCAGTGGGTGAGTCGAAGGCGAGTCACGGCGCCCTGACTGCGGGGCGGGGGCCTGAAGAGAACGGGTGGGGATGTGGGCTCTGGCCCTGGGTGAGAACCTGGCGTGGGCCTGCGAGGACCCGGGGACCTGGCCCTGGGCGAGGATCCGAGGTGAGCGTGCCGAGACCAGGGGTTGGCACAGGACGAGGACCCTACGTGAGCGTGTGTACACCAGAGGGCTGGCCCTGGACGAGGACCCAACGTGTGCCTTCGGGTACCCAGAGGCTGGCCCTGTGCAAGTACCCGACATAAGTCTGCGGGGACCTGGGGTTGGCCCTGGGTGAGGACCAGGCGAGAGTCTGTGGGGACCTGGATGCCTCGCCATGGGCAAGGACACGGCGTGAGCGTGTGGACATCCAGGTGCTGGCCCTGAGCAAGGACCCAGCGTGAGCCTGCGGGGACCCGGGGCTGACCCATGGAGAAGACCACTTGTGACCATATGGGGACCCAGGACCCTGGTCCTGGGCGAGGACCCTATGTGAGTGTGTGGACACTGCTAGCTAACCCCAGGCCAGGACCCAACGTGAGCTTGCAGGGACCCCAGTGCTGGTCCAGATCGAGGACCCAACATGAGCATGTGGACACCAGGGCACTGGACCAGAGAGGAGAACCAATGAGGAGTGCGTGTGTACACCCAGGAACTGGCGAGAGACAGGAACCCCACCTGTCAGGGGCCCACACAGCCAGCACTCCTTTGCACATTTTCTGTAGGCCTGCTTCGGCTAGGGCCTAGGCTGGGTCAGCCTGCCCTCTCGGGTGTCCACCCTTGCCTCCTGTTCCCTAGTGCTTGCTCCCCTGTGTCACCTTGTGGAGGTCTTGTCCAACTGCCACAGAAAAAAGGCTGAAAGGTATTTGCCAGAAAAACGTGTGAGAGGGCGGGTAGGAGTGCCTTCTGCAGGGAATGCTTCTCTCTTCCACTGTGGTTTTCCTTGTCTAGGTCGGGCCTGGTCCTTTTTCACCTAGAATGACATAGTAGGCGTTGAGGCTCAGATCAGATGGAAAATTGACTCAGATTTGACCATCAGTAAAGTAGGACATGGAATTTGAAGTTAGGTCTCTGTGATCCCATGTCTTGTAGATGTCACAGCCATCCAGGTGAGAAGTGATGGGGGCCTGCAGTGTACATGCAGGGGCAGCAGCCATGCATTTACAGCCTTTGAGAGGAGGCACACTGAAGTACAGCTAAATTCTGTCTCAGCTCGGTTGTCAGTAGGACCTCTAAGCGGAGGTGAGTGTTGAGTGGTTGAAGATAGGATCAGAGATGCCATGATCTCTTAGTTTGGAACAGTAAATAAGACATTTTCTACTTCCTTCAGTATCCTTGATATAACAGCCACCCTAGCCCAGGCAGCCCAAGGCCACCAGGAATAAATCTCTAGTACCACTGCATATGATTGTATTGTAGCTGGGAGAACCACGAGACCAGCAGACAGAAGGTGTCTCACCAAACAGGGGGAAAGGTGAGACTCAGATAAATTTTAATTGAAACATTTTTGTCAGCCACAGAACAAAGAAGAGCTTCTGTATAACAGGTCCTCATCAGCTCTGGTCTGAAAAGTAGGCTTGGCAAAGATTGAATGTCAAGGGGATGGGGGTGTGGCTCAGTGGTAGCGGTCTAGAGCTCTTTCCTAGCATGTGTGAGGTCCTGGGTCCAGTACCCGCCCCCCCCAAAAAAAAAATAAGATTGAATGTCACTTGCAGAAAGCCCGCATCTGAAGCCCTGTCTGTGCCTGGTGTGCAAATCAGGGATGCTTCTCTGTAGGGCCTCAGGCCCTCTGAGCAGAAGTGGGTTTTTTCATTCTTACTGATAAAATGTCAAAGACCATAGTTGTAACCCTGTATGATATTAGAGAACAAGTGGATAAGAAAGCAGTCACTCAAAAAAGGGTTTGTGTGGATACCTGGTTGCTGTAGCCTGTCCTTAGGAGAAACACTGACTTGGTAGCTGTGTTTGGTCTTTCATGTGTCTATATAGGGCAGGTTAGATTTGCACATTCTCAGTTCATGCTAGTTTTTACTCTCAAGCCTTACTGAAATATTGAAAAATTAAGGCAGGGTTTTAACAAAAGAACTAGTGCTTTCTGGACTGGCCTCACAGGGTGGATGTGGTATATTGCCCTTGCCATGTCTACATAGAAACTCAGGTGCAGATGCCATGGCAGTGTTGGCTGCCATGTGCATTTTCTGTGGCCTAAATTTTCTACTTCTACCATTTTATCATATCAAGATAACATACTTTAAGATTCTTCAAATTCTCTACGAAGAGGAAAATAAAAAATCATTAATATACTTAAGTTTTACTATCAGCTTAACTATTTATATCATAGTTCATAAATATAATTTTTAAGTGTGTTTCTGTCTTGTTTGTTTCTGGATGGGTCAAATGTGACAGATGTTAGGCTGACAAATCTGAAGATTCCTGGCCTGTGCCAGAACTCTATGGACTCAGACTGTGGGCAGGTGCACAAGCCCTTTTGGAAGATTCCTAGGCTGGCCAGGAAGTAGTGTCTGGAGCCCCAAAAGGGCCTGACTCTAGCTGTCATCTTTATCCCCAGATCCCAGCCTAGTTCCCGCATACAAATCAACTTTGTTTCTGTGCAATTTATATTGAATCATTTGTTGCACATAAATCTGCTTTTGCTTGTCAAAGCTGCATAACTTGCCCTGAAGTCAAACCTTTGTGTGTCAACAGATAAAATATTTTGATAAGTGAAGAGACTACTTAAAATTCAAGGAAAAAATGAAGTGGGACATTCCAACCTTCTGAATCAACTACAAATTCTTAGGCTATTCCTGAACCTTTTACAAAGATTGAAATTATTCTTTTTGGACACTGAAAAATGCTGTTGATTCTGGGACAGTCATAGTTCAACATGGCACACTTCAGTACTGTTCCCTGTGTACAGTACTTCTTGATGAAATTGGACAAGTAACAGAAAATCCAGGTTTCAACTATGAAGACCTCAATTAACAGTGGTTTAAATATGCCTAGTTCTAATTTCTTGAAAAATGTATTTAAGTAACAATTAAAAACTCTTTATAAAAAAGTTGCTTTTTTTCTTTTGGAAGAGATGAGGATTAGTAGGAAAATACTTATACAATGGCTATATTATAAATATTAACGCTTGAATATAGACATCACAGTTGAGGTTGGAAGAAGGTTGAACTTAAAATACAGGTAAAATAATGAGAGCCATCTGTTAAACAACCTACAGCCACTATCATACTAGATGATGAGACAACGATTGGATTCCTAGCTTGTTTGGTGAGATTAGAAAGAAAAAGCATATAAATTATGGAGGAAGACATATTCACAGATGATGTGACTGACTGAGAAATCCAAAGAACACACCAAAATAGAAAAACAAAGATGTAATAAAGCTTGAAGAACTTTATGAATAACTTACATGTAGAGTATAAAACATAAGAAAAATAACCATGCTTAGGATGTGGGTAGGTTTTGAAAATAGGTAATAGAATGATGATTCACAATAAAAAATACATGTAAAGGTCCTCTGTATTATTAAATTTTAGAATAATGGACATCACCACACACTTGTTAGACTCTTTAAATTGGAAAGTTGACAATGCCAGGTACTGACCAGACGCAGCAGCAGGCAGTTGCTCACCATGGGAGTGGGAACTAGGACAGCCCCTTTGGAGTGCAGTTTACATGGTAAACAGTGACTCCACTCAGCAGCCCTGCTTCTAAGTCTTTCACCAAGTGAACTGAAAGCAGTCTGCACATGAACATTGATTTAAGGCAGGTTTATGCATAATCACCAGAAACTAGCAGCTGCCCAGATGCCTACAGCAGGAATGGATAAGCAAATGTACATCCGTAGAGTGGAACCTCACTCAACAGCAAGACATGAACCAGTTCACAGGACAACATGGATGAACCTTGAGTCCACTTTACCACGTGAAAGAAGCCAGATGCACAGGGCTACATACATGCTTCTGTGGAAAGGATTCTGGAAGAAGCAAAACTCCAGGGTAGAACATATCAATGGTGAGGCAGGGGAAAAGGGGTTTTTAGGGTGTTGACATTTCTCTTAAGTCACTGAGGTGGGAGGCCCAGGAGTGTATTTGTCATACCCATATTACAGTAAAATCAGGAATGGGTAGGGGGATTGTTGGGAGGATGCAGGGTGTTATAAAAGCATTTGATGCTAAATGTAGATGTATGTCATAGTCACTGAGGGACGGGCCTAAACCCATGGAAAATCACGTCTTGCCTGAATACCAGAAGGCTAAGCCCACAAGAACTGTACTCAAGTTGCTAAATTTCGTAGGCTTATCAGCTCTGAAACTGCATGTATAATACCTATAACTCATAGGTAAAGATAAATGATGAAAGCTAGGTTTTATGTCATTTGAAAATAAGAACATCATCAAAAGGAACACTGTGATGCTGGACTGTGTCAGGATCAGTAGGGATTCAGGTCTATGTTCGTGTATCTGGGTGTTGGTAAATACAGAAATATCTACAGATAGGCATACATTAATGAGGTGTGTTTTAGTTGCCTTTTTCTGCTGTGACCAAAATACCCAACAAAAACAACTTTGAAGAGGGAAGAAAAATATGGGTCTCACAGCTTCAGAGGTATCACTCCTTAGATGGCTGACACTAGTACCCTGGACCCAAGGTGAAGCCCCACATCATGGGGGAAGGTCCAGTGGAGGAAAGCAGCTCAGCTCAATGCAGGGACAAAAAGCAGAGCAGGGAGAGAAGCTGCCATGAGGAAGAAGCACCATCCAAGACATGCCCCATTGACCCCCTTCTCCAAGCCAACCACACCTGCCTACAGTTGCTACCCAGTCTATTCACACAGAGAAGTCCTGATGAGGTGACAACTCTTACTATCCAATCCTTTACATGTGAACATGGCTACATTAACACAGGAGCTTTTGGGGACACCTCACATCCAAATCATAACAAGTTGCCTGGCAGGTATGAGATTTCCAAGCTGCAGCTTGGCAACCCTCTGGGGCAGCAAGCAGGTCTAGAACCCAGGTCTTGCTTGTAACACTGTTCTGCAGTGAATGACTTGACTCTAGACTAAAGGAAAACATAAAATGAACCTGGAGTATTTATTGTCTAATGCCAAAAAGTAAGGAAGTGCTAAGAACAAGATGACAGTCTGTCAAAGGACACTATGCCAACTATTCACACTAATAGAAAAGATGACAGAATAAGGAAGAGGATTTTCAACAGGTGAATGTAGACAACCACCACAGCACAGGCCATGTCCACAGTGAACACAGAAATCAGCAAACAATGTGATAGTGTATCTGCACAGCAGAAGCATGCCTCAGTTGTGTGGCAGTGTCAACAGGGTCCCCAGACTTTACTCCTCCACAAGTGAGCTTTTTTCTCTACTGTTGAAGTAGCTGGGCTGAGTCCCTCACTTTTGACAAACACATGGAAAGGGAGACTGTGAATTTAGAGAATGTGGAAGACAAGGCAATCAGCAGATGCAAACGATGGCTGTGGTGAGGCCCTGTTGCCCCCATGTCTTTCTAACCCCAGGGAGGAGAGGCCACTCCACCTCTTCTCCAATAAGACCTGTAACTTCTGAAAACATTCCAGATGAACCCAAATCCTTAGGACATTTACAAACCACTAGGCCAGTACTCTTCAAAACAACCCTAAATGTAATGTGTATCCAATCCTGGACTGACTGCTGAGACAGAAAAAGGACATAACGGGAAAAGGGAACTATGAACGGTCTGCAGATTGGGTAAGAGTGCCCGGAGCAATACCAACTTCCTGATTCTGACCAATGTACCGAGTTCACTTAAGATCACCTGAAAGGCATCTGAGGGAAGCAGGTAGAAGGAAACCTCCTGTGTGCTATTTTTGCAACTCTTTTGCAAAATGAAAGTTAATTTCAAAATGAAACTACTGAAGAAAAAGTAAATATAATTAATGGACTCTGAAATTTAGGTGTTACTAAAAGGGACTTGGATACAGTTGAAATTTATTGCTGGATGGAGATAAATGGTGACTGTTAAATAATTAAGTCTAAATATCAAAAAGAAAAAATCAAAAGGACAGAAAAAGCTCATTAGCACTCAGTTTCATTCTGGGCATGAGGAGTGATTTGGAGGAGTAGAGTTATTTGGGTTCAGGGTTATGGTTTTCACAATACCAACTACTTTTTTTTTTTTATTAAGGGACAGTGAGAGAAAAAGAGGATCAATTTTATTTAGTTTTTCATGTGGTTTTCATTTCTCTAGCACTTCATTGTGTACATGGTGGTGGGATTCGAACCTATGTCTCACACATGCCTGACTAGTGCCATAACCTCTGACCAACCACTCTAGCCCCAATAAAAGCTACTTCTTTTTTCTTTTTTAAATTTTTATTGAGTTGTTGGACAATCATAAATGTGTTTAAAGTTACAATATGATAAGCATTTGGTCTTAAATCGTGGCTTCCCCCACAGTCCCTCTCCCCAGTCTCTTGATTCCTCCATTTTATACCCCTATAAGAGAGATATATGTGTGTGTGTGTGTGTATATATATATATATATATATATAAATTTTCCAGAATCAAATGATGATATAAGTATTATTGGGCTTATCAGAAGGGTAAAGCATATGCTACATTGTCGATTGTCTCCATACATCTCTCCCTATCCTTCCTACCTCTCCTACCGCCCCCCTACCTCTCCCTTACTCCGTCCCCCACCTGCATATCTATGGTTCCTCTAGATTATGTGTTGCTAATCCTTTGGTGGATCTAATAACATCAGTTTGACTACCTTTCCCCTTAATCTTGGTATTAGCTCTAGCCTCCACAAATGAAGGAAAATATTAGGCCCTTGATTCTTTGGGTTTAGTTAACTTCACTCAGCATGATTTCTTCCATTTCCATCCATTTACCTTCAAATACTGCAATATTGTTGTTTCTAATAGCTGAGTAGAACTCCATTGTTTATTTATACCAGAGCTTTTGGACCAGTTCATCCAGCGAGGGGCATCTGGGTTGATTCCATAATTTAGCTATAGAAAATTGAGCTGCTATGAACATTGATTTTGCTGTGTTGCTGTAATGTGCCGATTCTAACTCCTCTGGAAAAAATACCCAGAAGGATAGGATAAATGGGTCATATGATGGAATCAACCCTAATTTTTTGAGGAATCGCCACACTGCTTTCCAGAGCAGCCCTACCAGTCTGCAGTTCCACCACTAACAGTGTGCTAGTGTTCCTATCTCCCTACACTCCTCCAGCATTTGTGATTGTCTGTATTCTTCATCTTTGCCAGTCTGTGAGGTGAAATCTTAATTTCATTTTGATTTGCACTTCTCTGATTACTAGTGATTTAGAACACTTTTTCACATTTTCATTAGCTTTCTCAAATTCCTGTGTTGAGAAGTTTCTGTTTAGCTCTCTGGCCCAATTATTGATTGGATTGTTTGTATTTTTGTTATTGAGATTTTTTTTGAGTTCTTTGTAAATTTCAGATATTAGTCCCCTGTCAGAGGGATCTCTCCTGTTCTGTAGGTTGTCTCTTAACTGTTTTGACCAATTCCTTGGCTTAGTGAAAGTTTTTTTTAATTTAATGGTACCTCACTCATTAATTCTTGACTTTAATTTTTTTGCTTTGGGAGTCTTATTGAGGAAGTCTTTAACAATTCCCACTTGCTGAATTGTTGGTCCTAAATTTTCTTCTAGCAGTTGTATGGTAACTGGGTTAATTCCTAGTTCCTTGATCCATTTAAATTTGATTTTTGTGCAAGGTGAGAGATAAGGATCTACTTTCTATTTTCTGCAAGTGATTGTACAGTTTGTCCAGTACCATTTGTTGAATAGGCTGTCTCTCCTTCATGTTACATTTTAACCCCTTTGTCAAAAAGATCAGATGTTTAAAGATTTGTGGGTCTTGTCTCAGGGTCTTCTATTCTATTCCATTGGTTTTCTTCCTATTTTGATATCATCAGTACCATACTGTTTTTGTTACTACAGCTCTAGAGTGTACTTTTAGATCTGGTATTGCAAAACCACCTGTTTCATCTTTCTTGCTTAGTAATATTTTGGCTATTCCGGGTTTCTTGTTGTTCCAAATGAATTTGAGAATCCTTTTTCTGTATCTATATAGAATGACTTTGAAATCTTGATGGGGATTGCATTGAATCTGTATAGTGCTTTTGGTAGAATGGCCATATTAATTATATTAATTCTAACCAAGAGCAGGAAATCTCTTTGCATCTTCTCTGGTCCTCTTCAATTTTTGTTTTCAGTGTTTGATAATTTTCATTATAGAAATCTTTTATTTCTCTTCTTAGATTAATTCCCAAGTGTTTTATTCTTTTAGACGATATTGTGAATGGGACTGATTTCCTGATTTTTCTTCCACCGTATTGTTGTTAGCATATAGGAAAGCTATTGATTTGTGGGTGTTAGTTTTGTAGCCTGTTACTTTGCCAAATCTGTTTTGGAATGTTTTGGATCTTCCATATATGGATCATGTCATCAGCAAAAAGGAATAGTTTGACTTCCTCCCTTCCTGTTCTTATCCCTTTTGCTTCCTTCTCTTGTCTGATTGCTCCAGCCAGGGTCTTGAGAACTATAGTGAATAAAAGTGGTGAGAGAGGGCATCCTAGGCTTGTTCCTGAGCTTAGTGGAAATGCTTTCTCCTTTTCTCCATTGAGTATTATACTAGCTGTTGGTTTGGCATATATGGCCTTCACAAAGTTAAGATCCTTTGATCCCTATTTTCTTTAGAGGTTTGATCATAAATGGGTGCTGGATTTTATTGAAGGCCTTTTCTGCATCAATTGAGATGATCACATGGTTTTTGGTTTTTGTCTTTAATTTAGTTTAAGTGATGAATCACATTTATTGATTCATGTATGTTCAGCCTGCATACCTGAAATGAAGCCCACTTGACCACGGGATTTTTATGTCGATGTTCATCAGGGATATTGGTCTGTATTTTTCTTTCTTTTTTTTTTTTGTTTTGTTTTTTTGATGTGTCTCTGTTGAGTTTTGGTATCAGAGTTATGGTTGCTTCATAAAAAATGTTTGGGAGAGTTCCCTCTTTTTCAATTTCTTGGAATAGCTTGACAAGGAGAGGTGTTAGCTCTTTTTCAAAGGGGTAGTAAAACACTGAGGAATCATTAGATCCTTAGCTTTTTTTCTTTGGAAGACTTTTAATTTCCGTATGATTTTTTGTGCCTGTTATTTTGTCTGTTTAGGATTTCAGTTTAATCCTTCATCAACTTGGGGATGTTGTATGTGTCTAGAAATTTATCCATGTCTTTCAGATTATCTGATTTAGAGGAGTATAATTTTTCAAAATGTGTTCTGGTAATCCGTTTGATTTCATTAGGGTCAGTGGTTATCACCCTGTTTTCACTGGTGACTTTGTTGATTTGCTTTGATTATCTCCTTTTTTTAGTGAGACTAGTTAGGGGGTCCTTTGTTTCATTGATTCTTTTTAATGTTTTTTTCCAATTTCATTGATTTCAGCTTTGATCTTGTTCCCTGTCTTCTGCTGGCTTTGGGATTAGATTGTTCTTCCTTTTGTAGAGCTTTGAGGTGGAGCATAAGCTTATTTGTTTGGGATCTCTCCTGGTTTTTAATGTAGACACTCAGAGCTATAAAATTTCCCCTTAGAATACTTTCATGCTGTTGCAGAGGTTTCAATATGTTGCATCTTCATTCCAAGAATTCCTTAATTTCTGTTCTCATGTCTTCTTGGATCCATTCTTCATTTTATAGGGTGTTATTCAGTCTCTGTATTTTTTTTTTCTGTGATGATTTTTGCTGTTAATTGCTGGGGTCATGACATCTGGTCTGATAGGATAAACGGAATAATAACTGTTCTTTATATTTGCTAAGATTTCTTTTGTGATCTAGAATATGATCTATTTTGGAGAAGGATCCATGTGCTCCTGAGAAGAAGGTATACTCTGCCAATTTGGGGTGGAATATTCTATAGATGTCTGTTAAGTCTGTTTAATTTATGGTGTTGTTTAGAATGAAGATCTCTTTATTGTTTTTTGCTTTGACGATCTATTGATGATAGAGGAGTATTAAAGTCTCCCAGTACTGTTGTGTTGAGGTCCACAAGTGGTTTGATGTCTTGGGAGTAATTTTTTCACATAATTGGGGGCGTTGGTGTTTGGGTGGTATATAATACTATGATTATATCTTCCTTTTGTATTGTTCCCTTTACTAGGATGTAGTGGCCTTCTGTATCTCTTCTGATTAGTTTATGTTTGAGATCCACTTTATTGGATATAAGAATTGCAACTCCAGCTTGCTTTCTTGGGCTGTATGCCTCGTAGATTTTTTACCATCTTTGCACCCTCAGTCTGTGGATGTCATTGGCTGTAAGCAGCATATTGTTGGATTTTGTTTTTTGATCTAATCTGCTAGTCTATGTCTTTTTCTTGGTGCATTGAGACCATTCACATTCAGTGTTAGAATAGTCATATGGTTGTGGTTCACAGTCACTGTGTTTAATTATTAAGTTCTGTGGTGTCTTGGTTGTCTGTTGTTACCAAGTACCTTTATTGAATTTCCTCAGTGGGTATGGAGGAATGTTTGATTGTTCTTCTATTTGGAGTTTATCTTTGAGGATTCTTTTTAATACTGGTTTTCTTTTCATGAATGCTGCAAGTTTGATATTATCATGAAAAGTGCTTATTTTGCCCTCAAATTTGAAGCTGAGTTTTACTGGGTATAGTATTCTTGGCTGCATGTTGTATTCATTCAGGTATTGAAAGATGTCTTCCATTATCTTCTCACTTCCAGAGTCTGAGCTGAAAAATCAGATGTGATTCTTATTGGTTTGCCTCTGAATGTGATTTAGCGTTTCTCTCTTGCCACTTTCAATATTCATTCCTTGATTTTCCTGTTGTACATTTTGAATATGATGTGTCTTGATGAGCTTCTCATTTGATTAGGCCTATTGTGTGTTCTATAAGCTTCCTGGATGAACATATCTGACTCTGTTTTTACATGGGAAATTTTTTCTTTAACATTTTCCTTGAGAATCTTCCTTATCCCATTCATTTGTGTATGGGTGTCTTCCTGTATCCCTGTTACTCTTAGATTGTTTATCTAATTTCATCCCAGACATTGTGAGAATTCTGCTCATGCTTTGTGAGGTTTTTTTTTCTTTTTTGTCATCCATTACTCAAGCTTACGCAGCCTGCCTCATTGTCAGAAGTTGTTTCTTCAAGAGCTGAGCTTGTTTTCTGTAGAAGCTAATTTATTATTAAATTCTTCCATGGTTCCTCTCATGTCATTGACTGCAGATTTTAGCTCTGTTATTTCCTTTTTGAGTATGTCTGTTTCTCTGATAATAGAATTTTTCATTTCTTGAGTTTTCTCATTTAGTCCCTTATTATATCTTCTTTTAATTCATTGTTCCCTTTTGTAATCAGATCATTGATGATTTTTTCAAGGTTTTCATCTCAGTCCTATCCGTGGCATCCTTTTTAGGAGAGTTTTGGGTTTGAGGTGAACCTTTTCTAGTTTGATTCTTCATTTTTTAAGAGCTTCTTCTGGATCTCTGAATTCCCTGTGGGGAAGGTAGGCAGTTCTCCAGGTGGTTTTTCCTTGCAAGTCAAAGGGTTAGATCAGCCACCACCTCTTTGATAGTCATTTCTTCCAGATACTGCTTCTGCCTGGGTCTTCATTTTGCTGCATCTTTTGGATCTAGGCTCAAGGTTGTAGATTTGAACCTGGGTTGCCCTGGGCTCCTTCCAGGCCAGGACCAGAAGAGGTCTGGTCTGGGTGCTGCTCCAGGCCAGGATGCTCCTCTGGTCAGGCCTGGATGTGTGCTGAGACCCATTCTAGAAGAGGTCTGGGCTGATCCTTCAGCTGGGCAGGGGCTACTCCAGATGGGGGACATACCCAGGGGTGTTCTGAGTGCCTGCCATCAGGGACCAAAAGAACCATGAACTGGCACCTGGGGCATCAGGTAGGTGGGGACTGCTGTGTACTGAGGTCCTACCAGCAGTGTCCTGCGGGCCTCCTGGCTGGGACCAAAAAAGGCCTGAACTAGCATGTGGGGTTTCAGGTAGGCGGGGGCTTATCCAGGCCAATTTCCCCCTCCAGTCTTGGAACAGGGGCTGCTCTAGATGGAGGTCCTACCTGTGGTGTCCTGAGCACCTGTCAGCTGGGACCAAAAGAGGCCCAGATCTGCACATGGGGCATCAGGTAGGCAGGGGCTGCTACAGTTGTGACTCCTCACCTGGTTGATCCTGAGTGGGAGCTGCTCTGGACGGGAGTCCTCCTGGTGATATCCTGAGGGGACACCAGCCAGGACCAATAGAGGCTCAGACTGGCATGAGGTACGTTGGGTAGGCAGGAGCTACTCCAGTCATGGATCCCCCTCAAGTCGGTCCTGGGTGGGGGCTGTTCCAGACCAGGATCCTACTGCTGGTTTCCTGAGCACTTGCAGGCTGGGACCAAAAGAGGCTAGTACATGAGGTGTTGGGTAGGTGGGGGTTACTCTGGGCAGTGAGAATCCTCCTCCGGTTGGTCCTGAGTGGGATGGCTCTGGATGGGGATCCTCCTGTTGGTGTCCTGAACATGCCGGCCAGGACCTAAAGAGGCCTGGACCAGTACGTGGGACTTTGGGTAGGCAAAGGCTGCTGGGCGGGGTAGGGGGAGGTATTCTCCCCTGGTGGGTTCTGGGTGGTGGTTGCTCCAGACTTTTGTTGGTATCCTGAGCACGTGCCAGGTGAGACCAAAAGTGTCCCATACCAGCACACAGGACATTGGTCAGATCATGGCTGCTCCAGACGGGGAGGACCCTCCTCTGGTTGGTACTAGGCAGGGACTTCTCCAGACAGGTCCACCTGGTGGTGTCCTGATGGCATGCTGGCAGAGACCCAAAGAGGCCTGGGCACATGGGGTGTTGGGTAGGCGGGGGCTGTTCCTAGCAGTGAGGATCCTCTTCTGGTCGGTCCTGGGCAGGGTTGCTCTGAACAGGGGTCCTCATGGTGACCTGAGTGCATGCCAGACTAGACCAAAAGAGGCCCACCCAGATCAGCACACAGGGTGTTTGTTAGCGGGGGCTGCTCTGAGCCAGGCAGATACTTTTCTGGTGGAGCAGGCGCCACTCCAGATGAGAGTCTGCCTGATGGTGTCCTGAGTGCTTGCTGGCTGAGAACAAAATAGGCCCAAACCAGCACGTGGCATGAGTCCACAGGGGCTGCTCTAGACAGGGAGGATCCTCCTCTGGTGGCTCCTGGATGGGGCTGGTCCAGACAGGGGTCTTCTTTGTAGTGTCCTGAGCACATGCTGGTGGGGACTGAAAGAGGCCTGGACCAGATGCGTGACATTGGGTAGGCAGGTGTGCCTCCAGGCAAGGAGGATCCTCCTCCAGTGGGTCCTAGGCGGTAGCTGCTCCAGATGGGGTCTTGCTGGTTATGTCCAGAGTGCAAGCTGGCCAGGACTAAAAGAGGCCTGGGTACATGGGTCATTGGTTTGTTGGTGGCTGCTCCAGGCAGGGAATACACACCTCCAATCGGTACGGAGTTGGGGAGGGCTGCTCCAGATGGGTGTCCTCCAGATGGGTGTCCTGAGCATGTGCTGAGACCAGAAGAAGCCTGGCACATGGGGTGTTGGATAGGTGGGGGTTACTCTGGGCAGCGAGGATCCTTCTCTGGTCGGTCCTGAGCCAGGGGTGGCTCTGGTCAGGGTTCCTCTAGGTGGTGTCCTGAGCTCAAGCCAGATGGGACGAAAGGAGGCCCAGACCAGGACATGGGACGCTGGATAGGCAGGATCTGCTCCACATGGGGAGGATCCTCTTCCAGTCGGTTCTGGGCCAGGGCTTTTCCAGACAGGGGTCCTCCTGGTGGCATCCTGAGTGCTGAGTGCATGCCGACTAGGACCAAAAGAGGCCCAGGAACATGGGGCATTGTGTTAGCAGGGGCTGATCTGGGCGGGGAGGATCTCCTCCAGTTGGTCCTGGGCCAGGGCTGCTCCGAGCAGGAATCCTCATGGTGGTTTTCTGAGGGTGTGCGGGCGGGGACCACAAGGGGCCAGGACTTGTAGGTGGGATGTTGGGTAGGCAGGGGCTGCTCCAGGCAGGGAGGTTCTCCTCTGGTCAGTCCTGGTTGGGGGCTGCTCCCAATGGGTATCCTGGTTGTGTCCTGGGCACAAGCCAGCCG
The DNA here is from genome assembly GCA_004027875.1 of Aplodontia rufa. Taxonomy (NCBI): domain Eukaryota; kingdom Metazoa; phylum Chordata; class Mammalia; order Rodentia; family Aplodontiidae; genus Aplodontia; species Aplodontia rufa. The sequence continues at coordinate 20,596 of PVKS010021481.1, read as the reverse complement.
GATCAAAAGAGGCCTGGGTACGTGGGGCATTGGGTTGTTGGAGACTGCTCCAGGCAGGGAAGATCCTCTTCTAGTTGGTATCGGGTGGGGCCTGCTCCAAACAGGGGTCCTTCTGGTTATATCCTGAGTGCAAGCCAGCTGGGGCCAAAGGAGGCCTGGGCACATGGGATGTTGGGCATGTGGGGGCTCCTCTGGGTGGGGAGGATCCTCCTCTGGTAGGTACTGGATGGGGCTGTTCCGACAGGGACTCTTTGTGGTGATGTCCTAAGCATGTGCTGATCAGGACCAAAAAAGGCCTGGACCGTTATGCTGGATGTTGCAAAGGCAGTGGCTTCTCCAGGCAGAGATGATTCTCCTCTAGTGGGTCCTGTTTGGGGGCTGCTCCAGACGGGAACTAAAAGAGTCCTGGACCAGCACATGGGGCATTGGGTCAGCAGGGGCTACTCTGGGCAGGGAGGATCTCTGTTGGGTCCTAGGTGGGGCTGCTCCCAATGGGGGTCCTCATGGTTGTTTCCTGAGCACGAGCAGGTCGGGATCAAAAGAGGTTGGGCCACATGGAGCACTGCATAGATGGGGACTACTCTAGGCAGTGAGGATCCTCCTCTGGTCTGTCCTGGCCAGGGGCTGTCTGAACGGGGGTCCTCCTGGTAGTGTCCTGAGCTCTTGTCAGCTGGGATGCAAGGAGGCCCAGACCGGTACATGGGAGGTTGGGTTGGCAGAGGCTGCTCTGGGCTGGTAGGATCCTCCTCCAGTCGCTCCTGGACTGGGCTGCTCCTGGACAGGGATGCTCCTGGACAAGGCTGCTCCTGATGGGCGTCCTCCTGGTGGTGTCTGAGCATTTGCTGGCCACAACCCAAAAGAGACCCGGGCACTTGGGGTGTTTGGTAGGTGGGGGTTACTCCAGGCAGCAAGGATCCTCCTTCAGGCATTCCTGGGCAGGGTTGGCTCTGGATAGAGGTCCTTATGGTGGTGTCTTGAGTAGATGCCGGCTGGGACCAAAGGAGGCCTGGACCAGTATACCAGACTTTGGGTAGGTGGGGGCTGCTCTGGGCAGGGAGGATCTTCTTCCAGTCAGTCCTGGGTGGGAGTTGCTCCAGATGGGGGTACTCCTGGTGGTGTCCTGAGTTTGTACCAGTCGGGGACCAAAAGAGGCCCAGACAGGAACATAGGATTTGAATAGGCTGGGGCTGCTCTGGATGGAGAGGATCCTCCTCTAGTCACTCTTGGATGGGGCTACACCAAACGGGTCCTCCTGGTGGTGTCCTGAGCTCATGCCAGTTGGGGCCAAAAGAGGCCCAGATTGGTATGCAGGACATTGGGTAGGCAGGTGCTGCTCTGGGCTGGAAGGCTCCTCCTCCTGTCGGTCCTGGGAAGTGGCTGCTCCACATAAGGGTCCTGCTGGATGTGTCCTGAGCACAAGCTAGCCAGGGCCAAAAGAGGCCCCAGGCACGTGGGGCATTGGGTAAGGTGGGGGCTGCTCCAGGGAGGGAAGATCCTCCTCCAGTCGGTACTTGGCCGGGACTGCTCCATAGGGGTGTCCTCCTGGTGGTGTCCTGAGCACGTGCCAGCCTGGACCAAAAGAGGACCAGACTAGCACAAGGGGCATGGGTCCATGGGGCTGCTCTGGGCAGGGAGGATCCTCCTCTGGTAGCTCCTGGATGGGGCTGGCTAGACAGAGGTGTTCTTTGTGGTGTCCTGAGTGCGTGCTGGTCGGGACCAAAAGATGCCTGGGCCGGATGCATGACAATGGGTAGGCAGGTGCTGCTTCAGGAAGGGAGGAGCCTCCTCCACTGGGTCTAGGGTGGCTGCTCTGGACAGGGGTCCTGCTGGCTGTTTCCTGAGTACAAGCCGGCCGGGACCAAAAGAGGCCCAGGTACATGGGGCATTGGGTTGTTGGGCTCCGGGCAGGAAAGACCCACCTCCAGTTGGTACTGGGTGGGGGCTGCTCCAGATGGGTGTCCTCCTTGTGGTGTCCTGAGCACCTGCCAGCTGGGACCAAAAGAGGCCCAGCACATTGGGTGTTGGGTAGGTGGGGGTTACTCCAGGCAGCACGGATCCTCCTTTGGTCAGCCCTAAGCAGGGGTGGCTCTAGATGGAGGTCGTCCTGGTGGTGACCTAAGCTCAAGCTGGATGGGACCAAAGGAGGCCCAGACCAGGACACAGGATATTGGGGAGGCGGGGGCTGCACCCAACAGGGGTCCTCCTGGTTGTGTCCTGAGCGTGAGCAGTCCAGGACCAAAAGAGGCCTGGGTACATGGGGTATTGTGTATGCGGGGGCCACTCCAGGCGGGGAGGATCCTCTTCTGGTAGGTCCTATGTGGGGGCTGCTCTGAACGGGGTTCCTCATGGTGGTATCCTGAGCGCGAACTGGCCAGGACCAAAAGGGGCCCAGACTGACCCACAGGGCATTGGGTAGGCAGAACCTGCTCTGTGGGGAGGATTCTCAAGTTGGTCCTGGTCAAAGGTTGCTCCAAATAGGCTTCCTCCTGGTAGTATCCTGAGTACGTGCCATTTGGGACCAAAAGAGGCCCAGGGGGGGCAGGCAGGGTGTTGGGTAGGTGAGGGCTGTTCCAAGCTGGGAGGATCCTCCTCCAATGGGTCCTGGGCGCAGGCTTCTCCAGACAGGGATCCTCCTGGTTGTGTCATAAGTGTGTGCCAGCGGGGACCAAAAGAGGCCTGGACCAGCATGGGAGACGTTGGGTAGATGGGGCCTGCTCCAGGCCAGGATCCTCCTGCCAGTCCTGGGTGGGGGGCTGCTCCGACCCAACAGTTATTAACTCTATGACTGTTAGCTATTCTTTTAGTCAAATCTAAAAAAAAGATTTTTCCATAGGTAGGGGAGGTCAAGATTAGAACTCATATAGTCTAGTAGCTATTATGAGTAGGACTCCTAATAGTAGGGCCTGGGGTGATCAGCTCTGAAAAATGATCAGTGAACTCTTGTATCCCCTTCTTATTACTGAAATCCTAAAGTTCTTCTTGGGGCATAGGATCTAATGTCCAGCAGTACCAAGCCCCTTTGATGCTCGCCTGCCAGTAAATCCCTGGGAAAACTTCCTTGCTAACTTAAGCCATATGGGTCCTGAATTTTTTCCAATGGCAAGTGATTGTAGAATTATCACATTTTTCTAGTGGGGGAAGACCTATACGTATCTTAGTAGTGATTCTACCTTCAAAAAAAAATTATTCTGGGCTGGAGCAGTGGCTCAGTGGATCCAGCACTTGCCTGGCATGCATGAGGATGGGAGTTCAAACCCCAGCATCATGTACACAACAGTGCCCAAGCAATGAAAGCCAAATGTGTTTCAGCAATGTTGGTTTGTTACCTGGGGACAGGAATGGTCTCCCTTTTAAGGTCTGGCAGGATGCCCCATTTGGACAGGAATGGGAATAGGGGTGGATATCCATGTCTGGGGTAAAGCAATTCTTGCTATGACAGTATCCCATCAAACTAAATGAATTAGGAGACTGGCAGGATAAACAACTACACCCAGAAAAGAACAAAACAGAAAGAAACTAAAGTCAACCAGCGTTGACAGCCTCTACAAAAAGGCCTTCCAAGAAGACCATAGAAAAGGGTGGGAAGTGCCTCCTCCATTGTCTGTCAAATGCCTAGTGTAAGGAAGAGGCCCAAAAGGAGTCTCTTGGTGCAGTTGACAGTGAGGAAGTTGCTTAGGGCTGATGGCAGTGTGATGATGGGTTGAGCTTGAGAATATTCTATGTTCCAACCCCTAGAATGCCACCTGGCAATGTTTTTATTTGCCATATTGTCCTTTTCCTCTCCTAGGATGAATTTTTATATAAATTAAGTGCTCAGATATCATTCATAAGGTTTCTTTCAAAATATAAATTCAAGAAAGGTCTGAAATCAAAATAAATAAAGAATATTATAGGTATGGAAATATATTTTAGTATGAAAAATTAAAAGGAAAAAGAAACGTTTCTAGATGAGGAAGTATTTTGTATGGTAATGCATATTCACGTGCTGAAGTCCATGATGACAGGGGACAAAACTAAGGGTGTAAACAAGTTGTAGATGGTTTAAGAAAGGTAAATCTTTAAAACCTGTATGATTAAATGAACTATAATTAGCACCATTAAAGTTATTTGAATTTTAATGTATTGATAGGCAGCAAAGTCTGAACACTGATCTGTGCTTATCTGTCAAGATAATTTTCTTGTGTCCAGTTTTATTTCTTAGGAAAGCTAAGTCTTAAAGGAATTGGGGTTTATAAAATTCTGGTTAAACAACTGTTATTTTAGGTTATTCTCCTACACTATGGATTCTAAATTTTGCTTTAAAGGTCAAATGTGTTTAATATGTCATTAGTGTAATTGTGATTCTATTATATATCTCCAAATATAAAAGTCTTTCAAACTGTAAAGCTTAAGAGAGCACTTTATCAAGCTGGTGTTTTCCAAATAGTCTCTTTCAGACTTATATAAAATCACAAATTTAGTTGGGGATTTATTTATGTCATTTAATGTTTTGCAACTAGAGAAAGGTAGTGTATTATCAGTTATCAATAATTTATATGTAGAACCTTGTATTATTTTACATTGGAATAGAAATGTAAATGTATGTCAAAAGGTAATGCAGGTCTAATTCATTTAAAGGTTGACAATATGGAACATGGCAGCTGGCCACATTTTTATTGCCACAAAAAGAAAGTTAAGAGCTCTCTTAGTTTGTGTTTGATTCATGTTTTAGGTGTAATGTTATATTGTGTTATTTGTCAAGAGCCCTGCTTTACCTGAGATAGGTCTCTGCCTCTCTTGTGCTAGTCCATGTTAGGATGACTCCAAAGTTGGCTAAACTTAAGCTCATTTAAAGCTGTATTCAAAACACAGATTTTTGTTGTGTGATCTCAAAAAACTCAAGGTCTTATTGGAATCTATAATCCCTTGATGTGGTTTGATGTATAGATTCAGATAAAGGAAGACACTTCACTGCGACTGTTATTAAAGATCTTATGAAAATCTTAAACATAAAGTGGGAATATCACACTCCCTGACACCTCCTTCCTCAGAAGAGAATGAATCAAACTAAGAGACAAATCAAAATTAGTTATTCTTCAAAGCAAAACTCCCCTAGACTAAGAGCCTCCCCATTGCTCTCCTTCAAATTAGAGCAGCCCTCTAAAAAGAAACAGAATTAGCCCCAGATGAACTGTTACATGGGTTCTTCTAATTAGGAAAAACAATGGGCTTCCCTACCTTTGAAACAAAAGGATCAATTTCTTTAAAATTACGTACTAGTTTTCTCTTCTACTTAATCATTTCTGAGGTTAGAGGGCCTCCTAGCACAGACACCACCTCTGGAATTCCCTGCACAGCCACGTTGGCCAGGTGACCACATCTTGATCCAGGTTTGAAAGGAAAACAGCTAGACCTTGCTTGGGAAGGGCCCTACAAAGTCCTGCTCACTACTGAGACAACTAACTGTTCAGACCACAGGACAAGGTTGCACTCACTACATAGGAGTAAAGAGAATCTCAGCTTCTGATAGGGAGAAACAATGGGTGTCAATCCAACATACAGATTCCACCAAATTAACTTTTAAAAGACTCTGAAAGTGTTTATACTGATATGGAAGGTAGCATCCTGTAAGTTGATCATTAATGTAACCCAGTTCAATGCCTGCCAGGTACTGAAATTCACAGGAGCAATTATCTGGGACTGACAAATACTATTGTCTTGCAGGTTCTGGGAAAAAAAACAATCTCTAAAACCTATTAATGATCCTACCAAGGTTACCTCAGAAGATTTACAAAAAATTGTTAAAGTGGAAATTAGGTACAATGAGATAGATGCCTGGATGGAAGGGATTAAATATCCTGTTTGCACATTAAATAAAAGTGACTCCTATGCTTGCACAACAGGGAGGCCAAAAGCTCAAGTTGTCCCATTCCTGCCTGGCTGGACCTGAGACTCAAAAGGCATGAGTTTTATGATGTTCCTCTTTCAGGGAAATGCAGTCTAAGGAAACAACTCTTGCAGGACCCTGTCATTGTTATTCCTGGCAGATAAGAGCCTAAGCCAAGAGTCCCCAGAGAACATCTAAACTCCTTCCCTTGGAACCAGTTGTACTTCATGCCTGTCAAGGTGGGAGGGGGTCATTTGACCTTTATGGGAAATATATCTGGATGCAATGAAAGCTGTTCCTTTGAGTAGACATCTAATCAAACAGCACTTGCAGTAGCCCAAGCTGTTGTCTGGTGGGAATGTGGAGGGCCATTACTTGAGACCTTACCTGACAATTAGAGTGAACCTGCTCTTTGGTTCATTTAGCTATCCCTTATACCCTGGGCATTTCTCAGATAAAGTCAATCCATGTTCTCTGGGAGGGAGAAGGATCTCTCTTGCCCAGATCTTTTGACCCCCATGTTTATATAGATTAATCAGAATTCCTCAAGACATTCCTAATGAGTTCAAAGCCAGGAATTAGATAGTAGTAAGTTTTCAATCAATTTTCTTTTTGTGGTCTACAATAAATAAAAAATATAAACTGGATTAATTACATTGATTATAATCAACATAGAGTTATTAACTGTATGAGAGAGGTTCTCAAGGGAATTGCAGAAAAATTAGCTTCTGTTAATAGAATGATATGGAAAGAACTAATCACATTTATTATTATCCCATTGTTGTTAGGAGTCATGGCTACAGTTAGATATTATATAATTCCATATATGGGCGATATTATTCAAGGATAGATGGAGATAGCTCTCACCAAACTCCAGCCTAATATCAGAATAATTATCTTGTATTAGATAGTTGAACATGAATGTCAAAAGATATTATTCAAATTTGAAGAAAAGAATTTACATGGATCATATAACAGGGGGAAATTGTAAGATTTATATTTTCTGTCAAAGTTGAATCTGTAATGTAACACAGACATGTTTGCTGCAACCTAAATCTCACATGTATAATGAATAAGATGGTTCCCATCTTAAGTTAGGGAACCATGTGGACAGAAAGAAGCAATTAAAAAAAAAAATCCATAACAGTGTCACTACCTCAGGCTTCCGTCCCTGAGGCGCAGGCGGGACAATTCAGACCAGCTGGATCATCCCCCAGGGGCTGAACCTGGACCTCCCTTCCCTCACGCTGGGGGTCCCTTCCCTCCCGGCTTGGGAAACGAGTCAACCTCACGCATCGGATGGCAGCTCAGAAATCTGTTTATTCTCAAGGCACATGGATTTTTATAGGGAGGGAAGACAGCTAAGGAACCAATGGTGAAGCGGCAGACTAGCTTTCCCAACCAATGAGGGACTGCTATGTTGGTGTTGTCAGCCATCACCAACCCGAAGGTACAGAGAGAAAGAGGAAGCAGCCCTCAGGCACAGGCGCGTGCTCTTCTTTGCTCAGAGCATGCGAAACATGAAAGAGGAGGAGAGGAAGACGTGTCATGGAGTCCAGTGCAGCGTTTGTACAGTGCCCAACAATTCCCCCTTTTTATTTTATTTGAAGGCGCCCAGGATCTGTCTTAGGTTGTGGAATGCGATAATCCTCTTTACCCATCATGGGGATAGGCAACAGCATGGTTGCTTCCCTGTCTTAGGTTAGCAAGGCATCCATTCCATCTTACCCGTCATTGATTCAAGGACTCATGTCTCCTTCAACACATGAAACCATACTTGGAGGGGGGTCTTGCCCTTGCTGCTATGCCAGCAGGATTTGCTGCATTGCATGATTTTTAGTCTGTCACTGCTGCCATCAGCTGCGAGAGTGATAAATGAGAAAAATTATACCTAAACGTAACACTCTAATCCAGGCAGCAATGCCAGACCAATTTTTTTAACAGGTTAAGGGCTTTTGACATCCAGGTAGTCAAGCCAGATAAAAATATAGGTGGAACTCGGGTCTCATTCAGAGCCTTAATTTTTCTAATGAACAAAGTGGTTAAATTCCTAAACTTGTTGTTTTAAGGGCCCCTCACCATCTCACTTAGTTGAGATATAGATGTAGATAGATTGTGCATAGTATAAGAAATAGGTGTTACATAAATATCTTTGAACAGTGGGGAACAAGACCTAAGTGAAATATCATACAGCAATTCTAATTCTTGCATCAAGTTAGTTTGTTGGTTTAACAGCATTATGTCCGCTTGCAAATGTTCATTAATTTGCTATTGAGTACTTAGGGCAGTAGCAGTTTGCCCAGCCAATTTATTTACCACTGTTCCTGTGGCCATTGAATGGTGTATAGCCAGTTCCGTGGTGGCGGCAGCTGCAGTTGCAGCCACAATGGCTGTTGCAGCCATAATGGCTGTTGCAACAGCCGCTGTAAATCCGAAGTCCCTTCAGATTTGATGTAGCTGAACGTTCTGGGCATTTGTCTTCATTTCCATTGGAACAGGAATTATTTTGGGGACACGGACGAGGGAGGAGTCAAGAAATCCCTCCTAGCAGGAACAAAGCCCAGTACGAGTCTGTGTCATTTTGATGCACCTGTCCCATCAGAAGCAGAAAGCTGAAGCACAAGGCATTCCAGAATCCTCCGGGTACCATCATTCTCCTGTGGAAAAACACAAAAACTACCTCGACCCTAGATTAAGACCGGGTCGGGTTGATGCCATTGATTATCAATGGGATCCCTCCACATGACCTGTGCATAGGGTCAGCCACTAGGATGCCAGTGGCGTTTGGCTGCGGGTATTATTGTTAACAACCAAAGTTAAAAAATTAAGACTAAAGAGGATATGATTAAGTAGGTCTCATGGGGCAGTATATTCTCCCTTTTTATTTTTAAGTAGATAATTTTTGATGGTGAGATGTGCATGATCCACAATGCCTTGACCCTTTTTAAAATCTGTATTTTGATACAATCCTTATGAAACTTTTAATGTTCCCAATTACTTTAAGTCTTTTGTAGTCTTTATATATAGAACTACACCTGTTAGAATTTTAGGTCTTAATCTTGTTTTGTTTTAGTGAAGACCCAGATCAAAGCAATCTTAAATTATCTTTTTAGTTTTTAATCTATAAAAGCACATTTAATAAACCCAAATGTATGTTACCTTATAGAACTTATAAGAACACACTTAATAAACCCAAGTGTCACCTTAGAGAAACTAAATCAAGATAATTTGAATTTACTTAGCAGTTAATGTTTTAACATTTTGACTTTGTACAGTAATCCAGTTACAACTGTGACCCTTTTCTGAACCCACCAATTTTAAATTAGCCTACTATGGAGATTGTAACCTGAGCTGCTCCAATCATATAGGGGGGCAGTGCTTTGTTTAGGATAAATACTGGGGGATTGCCCACCCAGGCCTGCTTGCTTGCCAGACTCCCGTCCTGAGCACAAGTACTTGCCTTCCCACTCACTTTTGAGTATGTGTATGATTTTGCTGGGGGCCACTCAGTATTTCTGACAATTGTATTTGTAACTGCATGCTAGCCAAAGAGGTGGGACACTCAAGGACACGTGCACAGGAGGTCCTGGCCTGGGGCTATGTGCCAGGACAGGAGTGGGACCAGGGTTAGGCTTGTGCCCCATAACCATGGGGTTTCTTTCCCAGGCACGAGGCCCACACCTCTAACCCCATCAGCATCTTCTTACACTCTCCTGGGATTCTGGGGTGAGTATTCAGGAGTCAAAGTCTCCCTTAGACAAGGAAAGAAAGCTTCCAGCCAACTCTATCCAAAGGGTGAGCTGCCTGCACCTGCCTGCACCCAGCTACCTGTTCCCTGTGTGGCAGGATGTGACACTCAAGGAGCTGGTGCTAAGCCAGGCCCTCCTGATGCCTCCTTTGGTATCTTCACTCTGCACAGTGCATGCTCTCCACCTGATTCAGACTGCACTCGATGAAGCAGTCCATGCGTCACACTCCTCAACATGGAAGACCTTGCACACCACCCCGACTTTCTTCAGAGCCATGAGGGCGTACAGCAGGATGCTGAAGTTGTGGCTGAGACCCCCACTGCAGCGCAACTAGGAGGGCTTGCTTCAGAACTCACCTCTGCAAAGAGAGGGAGATGTCGCTGGCAACCCTGCCCTGTCCTGGCTACCAGGCTGCACATTCCTCCTCCTGGGAAAGTCAGCCCACTGGCATCTCAGTTTCCTCCAGGAAAGCAGGCTCTGGGTTCCTGCAGCACATCCCCTACCCCAGCAGCTAGGTGGACGTGGACCCAGCACTTCACACCAACCCGAAAGCCATGATGCTTTCGAAACGTGGCCCCAGCTCTGCTAACCTGGGCTGAGGACATCAGCAGCACCCTACAGGAGCCCACTTTAGTGACTTAGAAGGTACCCCTGGGCAATACCCCACACAGTGCCACCTCCTTCTCAGCTGTGTCTAGGGTTAAGTGGGGCACACTTGAGGACAACATGTTCTAACTCAAGACACAGCAGAAGGAACAAAGGAACGTGTGAACAAGCTCCACCTCGCCCAGATTCCAAAGAAGCCAGCACAGGACCCCAACCCAATCGCATCCACTCTGCAGACAGAGCAGATTCATGGGGGAACCTCCTGCCAAGCACCCAGGAAGCTCTGCTTTCCAGAGCAATACTCAGCATCCTTGGGTCACTATAGGCAGACATGTGCTATGCATGTCCTAGCATGTTCAGCAGCCAAATGAGGAAAGCTGAATTAGGTGAATTGTTAGCAGTAGTTCCACGTTTAACTGTTACAAAGTGAGTAAATATTTTAATTTAACACATTGAAGCATGTGTCCAATAGAAATCAATGGACTTGGAGACCTCACTAGAAGCTTCTCTTTATCACTGCACTGAGCAACAGTGAAAATAACCAGAGGTTTAATGAAGAGTGGCAGAGGATTTATAGTATGACCAGCTCAGAACAGTGAATGCTGTGTGGGAACTACACACGATAATCATGTGATGTTGTCCCAAACTCTTAAATCAGAATGAAAGGGACAGTCTTCTTACCTTCTTTATAAACACACACTTTTGAAACTTGTGTGAAAAAATAAAACTTAAAAGTGCATTTTATAAGCTCCAAAAAAGACAGTTGAAAAGTTCACTGAGAAGAGACTTACCTTGCAGCCTGAATCAGATGTACCCAGCTGTATCTGAACTCATAGGGTCTTTAACACCACAACCACTCCTCAGTGAACAGGTGTGTTTTGAGTACGTGGGCTGTTCTGAGAGTAATTCTATTTATGCATATAACATTGGCTTGATAAAATGGTGAATTTGAATTGAATGATAAATCACACACAAAAAAAGTAAGTCTTGGAATAATAGAGGATTTATTCTGTTGACTACCCACTCCCCCCAGAGGAAGGATGGGGCTTTATATGCTCCAAAGCCACTTGCTCTCACTTATACTAGTCTCCGTGCTCCATTTTTAAAAGCTTATTAAATTTGAGTTAATAGTGAAAACTGTGAAGAAAATATATTAGCAAGAAAAACAATTTATTTCTGTTTTTCCTTTGAGGTGCTGGGCATCAAACCAGGACCCCTCTCATGCCAGGCAAGAGCTAGTTGTACCACTCATACAATTTCTGGAACCCTTTTGGGGGATTTTTGGGTTTTATTTTTAATTTTTTATTAAGGAGTTGAGTTATTGTACATTCACAAGTGCATATAAAGTAACAGTATGGTATGCATTTGCTGCTAAATCAGAGTTATCCCCACATCACCCACACCCCAATCTATTGAGTCTTCTATATTTTGCCCCAGAATTTTCCAGAATTAAATGATTGCATAAGTAATATTTGGATTCTTGGGAGGTGGTAAAGAGTATGCCACATTATTGATTATCAAATCAGGGACTCATGCCAGGCAAGTGCTGTGCCACTGATGCAGTTTCTACTATGCTTTTGATGGCATGCTCAATACCTTGTAGTAGATTAGATCTCACTAGTAATCATCTATTAAATTTAACAAGTATCAGCATATCTGCCATCTGGAGTCCCTCACCCATACTAACACACGGGAAGTCCACCACACTTACTTCTCCGTAACAAGGTTGGCCACACAATCATGTCCAGAGTTCTCCATGAAGTACATCCTGAATAAGTCTTGCCATAAGAAAATTGAGGAAGAACAATTTAGATTTAAAAACAAACTGAAGTCCCGAAGTTAAAGTTCCCAGTACTCTCACTCTTCTAACTGAAAGCGCAGCAGAGACCTAGTTCTGCCCACGTAGATGACGTGAACTACTGACAGGTGGTCACATCTGAACACAGTTCCAATACACAATTCCAAACACACAGGCATCCAGGAGGAGCTCGCTGTAGCGTGTGGCGCTTGACAGAGCTTGGGGGCACAGCGGAAGCCAACACCAGCCAGGACCTGCAGCAGTGACTGATCAGTATGTTGAAGACCCCGGTTTCCACTGCAGACATTTCAATGATCTTGTATATAATCTGAAATGAAATGCAATGGTCATTTTATGCTTTGACTGATTTAGTTTAAAAAAGAAAAAACAAGAAAATGTCACTAAAAACTGCTATTTAAATGCCTTCAAAAGACAGTTTCAACAGAATCATGAATAGTGTAAATAATGTTAAATTCATTACTCTTAGAATTACTTTGCAAAATGGTTAATAATGCCAGAATGCTAATTTTTCATCTCTCAGTAATAAGTAAAATTTACCAATTGTAACACTCATTCAGAACTCAGAGAAACAAGTGTGCCATGTGGCGGGGAGGAGGGGAGATTCCATGCTGTGCCTTTTGGATTCCCCTTGCATTTCTCCATTGGCCTCCCTCCTTTCACTGGCCTGTCACAGTCAAGATCATGCATGTAGGAGGGGGCAGGAAAGGACCTAGAGAGGCAGAGGGCAGGGGACGTGACCTTCCATTTCCGCCTTGGACCAGGAGGCAACCCTAGACATACCGCAGGATGCAATTCCACCGCCACGGGGCCCTGCTCCTGCAGTGGCTGGTGCAGTATTTGCACGTTACCTGAGCACATCTTCCCGTGCTTGTGAAGCAGCCCAATGCAGTGTAGAGGCTGCACATAGTTGGTACAGTCTACCGCTCAGGTGATGAGAAGAAAACTCTGTGTGCTCAGTATGCAGGCCATTTTTCTCAAATGTTTTGAAGCTACAGTTGGCTGAATCTGTGAGTGCAGAAGGCTATCCAGATCTCCCAAGTCAGAGTCTTTTTTTTTTCTCGGTGATGCCAGGAATGGAACCCAGGCCCTCACTCATGTTAGACAAGCGCTCTACCACTGAGCCACACTCTGGGCCCAGAAAGATCTTCTGATGAATCAGATTCAGAGGGCTGACATTTGCCTTCCATCTCCGAGGACTGCAGAACAAATGGAGGGAAGTTGCAAATGCACACAGGAGCCCTGCTTAGTGCCAGGCCAGCTGTCCTACAAGGATGAGTGCAGTAGGTTGTGTAAAGTCCCTTGCGATGGGACGCCCAGGTTTTCATGCAGATTCCCCAACCCCTCAGTAGCCAGCTACTTCTGGATTTCATACGCTGTAAATAAAACCCATTGCCGAGGCAGGCAAGGGTCAGGGTGCCCACCTCACATCTTCCCATCTGTCAGCTTTTCTCACCCTACCACATTAGGGTCCAAAAATATTGCTGACTGAGCGAATAACCAGAATTTTAACACCCAGATACAAACAGGACTCTCCTTCTTCCTGTGCTGCAGGTCACACACATTGAAAGAGAAACTTACCTTTTTGATTGTGAAAAATGCCTGGTCCTGGTTCCAGCAGCAGTGGTGACAATCGTGTCTTGGAAAACAAGCTGAACAAAAGTTCTCAAGTTAGGCCAGAATGTCAGGTGAGTGTTGCTCAGGGAAGACATGATTTCCCAGTTCACATTGAAAGACTCCACACTGAGTGACTCAGAGGAGGTCAGGAGCTGAGGCAGGAAGCATGGCACAGAAGCCACGTGGTAAGGAGAATGGGGCTTCCATGGCTGTGGTGGGCTGCTGCAGAGGCAGGATTCACAGGGGCAGACTCAGAAGCACTTCACAGCCAGATGGCTTTCACAGCTACACAGGTAGATGCCTCTTTTTAAAGGAGCATTCCTGCTGTTGTGGCATAACTGAGGAAAGAGGAGGAATCTTGAGAATGGCCTTTGTGCCACACCCCCAGAATATTGTCCAGCTCAGACTGGCCATCAGCTGTGCCCCTCCTCTTTCTCGTGTCCTAGGTGGGATTCCTGCACCTGCGGGCCTCCAGCCCTAGCTCTGCATTCTGTGGCCTGTCAAGCACCCCACCTCTAAAACCTTCCTCCAGGGGCAGTGGGCTCCTGACCCCCTGTAGCAGGGCACCGAGGAAGCTGAGCTGTGTGCCACAGGCCTAGTAAGTGCAGTCCCCTGCATCTCAGGCCTCAGGAGAAAAGGCCACACTGCACGCTGGTGCGCCCCCCACTCCCCACCACCCCCTGTACCTGTACCTCCACCTGTTTTCCATCCCCAGAGGAATTCCTGCTCACACTGCAGGATTATGCTACTACTGCAGGCAGTCACCCTGACAGCCCCACCCACGCTGTGACCACTCCAGGAGGCCCTGAGGGCCCTGAGCTCTGTACAGAGGACTGCCCTGGCCTCCCTGCACCTATGCAGGTGTCAGGGAGGCAGGACCTCAGGTGTTGGGGTGCTACCCCATGTGTGTGGGAGCCCTCAGCAGCCACGCCCTCTTGTGGCCCCACCCACACTTGACTCAGGCTCACTGCCCATACACTCTGATGTCCAGGTGCTCTGAAGCTCAGTGCACTCTGAGTTCCATGGTCAGTACCATGACCAGACCCCACGGATGCCCACGGATCACAGCCAACCTTCCATAAAACCACCCAGCACACAAATGGGCTGAACAGATTGAAGGGTGACTTCCCACTCCCTATGGCCAGGAAGCAGCAGCCCTGTTCAAGCATGCCTGTCACAGGGGAAGACCAGAGGGGAAGCTGCAGCACTGTTCCCAGTGACCCAGGGGGAGAATCATAGCCTTCCCATGTCACAGAGGGAGGCGTGCAGACCCCAAGTGAAGGATGATGCAATGTGTATCTCACCTGCTGGCTGGGAGCTGGGATCCACCATTGCACAGAGCCACCAGGATTCAGCCATGGACCCCACCCAGGTGTGACCTCCCTCATCCTAGTCACTTCTCCAGAGGCCCCACTCAGGTGACCTTCCCTCATCCTAGGCACATCCCAATGTCCCCACCTCTAAACACCACAGTGGACAAGCTGGCCACCTCTTAATGCCCCACAGTGGAGATGAAATGTTAATATCTGAAGCCCTGAGGAGACACTCACCCAGGACCCAGCCCTGGCAAGGTCCTCGTGCTCGGCTCTCAGCACCGAGTCTGCTCCTGTGTGGTCTGAGTCTCAAGGCTTTCTCTGGTTCTTCTTCTCTTTGCACTGATTCTCAGCACCTGCTGGTCAGCATTGTTCAGGGTGCCATGGAAATGGGCTGACACCTCAACTACACCCATTAAGTCAGGATCGCAGCCATCAGCACAGTTGACACACAAGCCACAGACTGAGACAAACGTGACCTGCAGAAGATATAGGCTGACTCCCCATGGAATATTAACATGTGCTCTTTGGAATCAATGAGGAAAGATTTTCTTTACAAATAGAAAAACCAAGAGAAGATCAATCAGCTCTAGAAGATGCTCATGATCTGCACCAATTAGGGAAAATGCAAAACAAGACAGTACTGAATCGCCAACTTTCACCCCCACGCTGAGTTGAGAGAGAGGAGGAAATGGCTAATGAAGACCAGGACTGGGGCTGGGGGACTTGGTGCTTGTGGGTGCTACAGAAGCAGTACATTGGCTCTGTTGACTGGGCACTGGGGAGGTAGCAGTTACGGAAACATGAATAGCATGTAGCCACCAACCTCAAGGTGCAGCCCACCTCCTCCACCTCCTAGCTTCTGCTCTATTTAGACACAAAGACAGGCACAAGGGCAGTGCCAGCCTTCCCCTTAAATAGAAGCCATCAGCATCTCCATGATGAGAGAAATAGCCAAGTACCTTATGGAATCTGGTACTGCCCTCTGACTTAGGACCAATGTCTGCTGACCCCACTGGCAAGTGCATCCTATGCATTCTTCAGCAGGGGGCTGGAGGATGTGGCGCACAGTGGGACTGGCTGAGACACTCCTGTTGTTCTATGTGCTTTGCATTGTCTGGTTCCATCCATCCTGTGGAACTCAGGTCTTTTGTAATTTCTTGGTTTAGTGATTATTGCAAAACAGAAAGCAGATGCTGCTAGAGTCGGTGGCCCATCCTGCCCTTTGTAAAAGCAGGAGTCCCTGAAACAGTCACTCTAGGGTGAAAATAGAGAGTGTCTCCAGGTAAGGAGAGGCACACAGAGTAAGAGAGCATGGGGAGGGCCTGAGGCTGGGGTGTACCCGGAGAGCTGGCCTGGAGGGAAGGCAGCAGCCTGTGTGCCACCCTGCTGTGGGTCTGCGGTCTGGGCATCCAGTGTCGCTTTCTTTTGTGATTTTCCTACTTCCATGAAGGGACTTCCCCACCTCTCAGCGACCTCCAAGCCAGGTTCTACAGACCCTTACCCCTCCCTCAGATGCCTGGGACCCAGATGAACTTGTAGGCATGAATCAGCTCAGCCCTACTCTGGTGACACAGGTCATTGGGGTCCCACCAGCCTGGCCCTTTCCCCAGCTGTCACTCAGCCTCCTCACACCACAGACCGCAGGACCTTCCACAGCAGGACCAACTGTCTTCCCTCAGCCTCCGCCTCCTGGAGGTGACTGCCCTAGTTGGACGACCCTCTCCTTGGGTCTGGCCAGCTGTGACCGTCCTTTCTCTTCACAGGAGAAAATGCTGCCAGCTTGCGTGTTTCTGCAGAGCAACCATGGGAAACCCACAGGCTCAGAATTTGGACCTGAGCCTGTCCAGTGAGAAATGGTGTCCCAGGATCCTGGAATAACTACCATGGGATGAACCAGCAGGTGTGTCCAGAGTCTGTAGGATTAGGAGTCACTTACCAGGGTGGGGTACCCTGGGTTGTCACAAGCCAAGGCTCTGAGGAAGGAGCCCTCCGCCCTTGGGGCCACAGAGTGTTTTCCTCCAGTACCAGCATACTGACCTCCACAAGGACCTGCATGGCCTGGCAGGGCACAGAGAGGTGATGGGGAGGGACCAGCTCCTTCCTCCCACATGAATGTGCTGTTTGAGGAGGAACCTCACTCAGCTGGACATGGGGACGTTTGAGTTCAACTCACCACAAACCTCCAGTTAGCCAGAACCCCACCACACACACACTGTAAGCAGGCCCATGCCATCAGGTCCAGAAGGGGAGCTGCAGTCCCAAGGCTGGCTCCCATTTAGGTCCCCAACAGCTATAACACCAGACTCCTGCCTCCACCTGGTAGAGCCACCCTGTACATCTCCCATGGACACAAGGTGCATCCCGAACTCTGAGAAGACTTGGTGGCCCCAGCAGTCCTCCATGTGCAGGTCCTCCACTTGCTTCACACCCCGAGGTCGTGGTCCGTCCATACCCTAGCCCTGGCAGCCACTGAGTCTGGAAAGGCGCTTTCACATTGAGGGATGCTTGTCCCTGAGATGGGACCTGCAGACATATGTAGCACTGACACAGAAGTGCCTAAACAAGAAGGGAAAGTCCCTCACCCTCTCATGGGACAGCATTTAAGGCAAGCTCACGTGTTCACGTCTTCAGCTGCTGCCGAGACCATGGAGCTTTCCTCCTGCTGCAGGGAGACGCCCGGCCCAGGGCTTGTGCTTTCTTTCCTACTTGGGGTCTTGGAGTTCTTACTTCCCCGAGTGCTGTGTGGAAACAGAAGCCAACGCTCGCCTCCTCCAATGCCTGATTCACTGAGACGCCTGAGGCATATGTGTTCCATTCTGTACTGTCATGAACTGGCTGACGGTAACCTTGTGTTCCCAACATCACACAGAACTAGTGCCTTCACAGCGCTGTCTCAGATCCCAACAGTGGTCCAGCCCCTCCCGTCCCTGGCACTCACCGTGACCAGCCCAGGGACCTCTACACGGAGAGCCACAGCGCTTGTCCTGTAAAGCAGCTGGTTCTCTGCCGTGGACTTCTCTACCCTGTCTGGCCAGCCCTCCATCCCTTAGTCATCAGGAAGAGGCCTGCAGGAGTGTGATGCCCACACAACCACGATTAATGGTGAGCGACCACAGGCGCAGTGCAGAGCTGCTCAGCCAGTGGCCGGAGGGATGCCACTGTGTTCGTCACCCACTAACCTGGGGGCAAGGAGCAGACAGTACTCTCTAAGAACACTGAGGGAGGAGCCTGCCAGGACTACATGTGGGAAAGGCACCCCAAGAGTCACAGCACATACACAGAGGTCTGAGAGGTTAGTGGGCAGCGTGGGAAGGGGAGGGATAGCAGAGCGCAGCTGTGCTAGGGTCACGGGAGATAGGACCCAATGTGTGTCCACGGCCTGGAGGTCTGGCCACTCTGAATCCTCAGGGAACACAGGACAGATTTCTTTTCCTTTGGGCAGGAAGAGGCCATGGTGGGGATAGCACTTGGTTGGAAATACCTATTGGTGTTAGGTCTGTCCCTCACCTGGAACAGTGTGTGTCAGAGGAGGGCCTCTGGGCTGCTTCTGGGGCCAGTCCAGGATGCACGTGGCTGGCCAGGGTGCACCTGGCAACATGGAGAAGAGGGTCCAGTTACAGCAGAAAATGGAGCTAGGAAGGGGGAACGTGGAGTGGGCTTCACCTGCTGGCTGGTGGTTGGGACGGACTTCATTTCCCAGGCAGGGGTGGAACTTCTGTTTAAGGAGAGGCAGAAAGGAAGCCTCCCTCTCACACAGTAGACAGGAGCAGGCCACTCCACTCAGGGCTGGGAGGCTTGGGAGGGATTGTGCCCTGCACCTCCCACCAAGGGACTGATGGTGACCAGGCCACTCAGGTCTCCCCTGGCCAGGAGGGGATTCACAGCTGAGTTTCCAAAAGTCACAACAGGAATGAGCTTGGTGAAAAGGAAGGGAGGGGGCATGTGGCACAGCCAGGGCTGCTTGGAGCAGGATGGGCTGGGTGGGGACTAGAATAGCATTGTGGTCGGGGTCCCAGGACCACTCTCAGGTTAGGTAGAGCACTCAGCAGAAACGTTGTGCCTGTCACAGGAAGGACTCCCAGAACACAGAAGTGCTGCTGAGCAGGTCACGCAGCCACCATTGCTACCCTTGTGGCTTACTGCATGAGCAGGTGCAGGTTGAAATCAGCCCGGAACGCAAGCAGGAGTGGAGGCCAGGGGGAGGCCAGCGTCCAGGGCTACTCTAAGCAGGATGGGGCAGTGCTTACCTCTGCCATCTGCAGTGTGGAGCAACTTGTCTGGAGCTTGCCCTGGGTGATCACTCAGGATGGCACAGAGTGCCCCTGTGCCTGGCCTCAGCCACCAGGCTGCTCCCTCAGAGGTCACACAGGGATGGCATGGCCCTGAGCCCCAGGACACTGCCGTCAGCCAGGTTCTCGCAAGGCCTTAGAGCTGACACATCAGGATTAGAGCTTTGGAAATGTGTGGGGCTAGGATGATCTAAGCCGTGGCACCAGCTCTTTTCTGCACAACTGTGAATGCTGAATCGTGGACATGTCAGGACGCATGAGAGGACAGAGGGATGGGCTCTGCAGTGGGGGGCATGGAAACCTGTGGGCGGCTCCAGGCGGCTCAGCCTGCTCTGTGCATGTGTGCAGCTGCTGCGGGAGGTGCTTCCTCCCCACTGCACTGCTGTGCCTCTAGGCCACCCTCCCCTCCCGCTGGCCCCTCCCATCCAGCTTCCCCTGCCCAATCCGCATTGAGTGTTCAGAAGGGACAGCGGCTGCTTTATCAACCTGTGGGCCCCCCGCCACTTTCCACCCTGCGTCTACTTGTGCCTTCCTAAAGCCACTAAGCAGAGACCGAGTATTCCCCTGAGTGCTTTACATGTATTTGAACAGGGATTTCCAACAGCCAAAACGCCCTCTCCACCAACTCCCCTGTCCCACCTGTGTCCCCATCTGTCCTGCCATGCATTTCTACAGGAAGATGATGTTCAGTCACCAACACACCATCAGTGATTGCCACTCACCTCTGTGTAGGCAAAGCCTTCTAGAGTTGTCGTGCCAGCTCCCTGTGCAGGTGTCTCAGGGTTGACTTTGCTCCTATGGGATCATTTCAGCTTTCCGCCTGTGGTAGGTTGAAGCCATGCAGAGGTGATGCTGGGCCCCTGCACACTGGCTGCTTGACCTCGGCTCGCTAGGTTCTGCTCCCGCTGAAGATTCACCAAAGTCTTTGGAAAGCACAGCAGGCTCCACACAGGACAGTGATCCTGGGAGGCCCGTGTCGCCCCACTGTATAGATTGATGCTCAGTGGGAGATTTCAGTTTGATGCTCACGCTGAGCAGGGTGAAGCCTTCACTATGGCATCCCAGGGACCACAGGAGACATGGCTTTACGGGCCATGAGGCTCTGCTCTTATGCTGGCCAGCTTCTTGCAGAATTGTGCTTTGGAGACCTGGATCACTACTTGTGAAGATGTGGCACCCACAGCTCCAGGAGGGTCAGGGCCCACATTGGGCTGTGTGTTGCCTGAGAAGGGTGCAAGAGTCCTTGAAGGCCTGTTTCTCACCAGGGACTCAGGGAACAAAGGAAGAGAGCTGCAGATCTCCCCATCTGTGAGGTGAGCACTTCTCAGACTCCTGCT
>PVKS010021480.1:0-35133 GCA_004027875.1 Aplodontia rufa | reverse complement strand
TTTTTTTTTTTTTTTTTTTTTTTTTTTTTTTTTTTTTTTTTTTTTTTTTTTTTTTTTTTTTTTTTTTTTTTTTTTTTTTTTTTTTTTTTTTTTTTTTTTTTTTTTTTTTTTTTTTTTTTTTTTTTTTTTTTTTTTTTTTTTTTTTTTTTTTTTTTTTTTTTTTTTTTTTTTTTTTTTTTTTTTTGTCTCATGTCATTTGTGCGCTCGAGCGTACTCAGTCTATCTTCATTGTTGGAAGTTCTTTCTTCCAGAGCTGAGGTTCTGTTTTCTCTAGAGGTCTATTACTAAATTATTCCATAATTGTTCTGATGTGGTTGACAGAAGATTTTAGCTCCATCACTTTCTTTTTCAAGACATTTATTTCTTTGACAATAGAGTTTTTCATCTCTTGAGATTTCTCACTTAGTCCTTTCATTAATTCTTCTTTTAGTTCATTGTTCCTTTTAGTAACCAGATCATTGATAATTATTTCTAGATTTCCATCTCACTCTCTGTCTGTTTTTTCCTTGGCTGGGAAATTTTGGGCTTGAGGTGATCCTTTTCTGTGTTGCTTCCTCATTTTGATAATATTCTTCTGGATCTTTGAATAGAGTTTCCCTGTGGTGAATGTAGGCAGATCTGGAGGTACTTCTGCTTTGCAGGTCAAAGGATTGGCTCAGACCCCACTCCTCTGATTACCATTTTCTTTCAGAGTTGCTTTATCCAGGAATCTTGTTTGGCTGTACCTTATATATCTAGGCCTCAGAGCATTGATTTGAAATCTGTTCAAGGTGCATTGAAGCCTGCTGGTTTGTTAATGCACAGCAGCTGGGATGCTTAGGTGGGTCCTGGTACCTCATTTTCAGCCTGAATGGGGCCCCTGCACATAGCCACAGGATCTGGAATCTTTGGCAGTGGGTATGGGCCCAGTGTATCTGGACTTGGCAGGAATGGGCTGCATCTGGGTCTTTATGTGTCAGGAGGCTGGGCCGTTTGGCACTAGGGGGTTTCCATGACTGAAAGCCCTTATCCTGAAGCCTGGTTCTGCTGGCACAGAGGGTGCTGGTGTCAGCTGCAGTGGGGCTTCTGGTGGCTGTATCTTGGTGGCTGTGGGCCAGAGCTGAGGCCTGCTGGGATTTGCTCTGGTGGGTTTTAGTTGGGTTTTTAATTTATTATTTGTATAAAGTTTTTCTGAGCTCTTTATATATTCTAGATATTAATCCTCTTTCAGAAAAATAGCTAGCAGAGATTTTCTCCCATTCTGTGGGTCCTCTCTTCATATTCCTGTTTCCTTTGCAGTGCAGAAGCTTTTTAATTTGATGCTGTCCCATTTATTAACTCTTGGCATTATTTCCTGAGTATTAAGGGTCCTATTGAGAAAGTTCTAGGTTGTGCCTAACAGCTGGAGTGATGACCCTACATTTTCTTATAGAAGTTGCATAGTTTCTGGTCTAATTCTGTGGTCTTTGATCCATTTTAAATTTATTTTTGCACAGAGAGAGTGAGAAGGGTCTATTTTTAATTTCTTCACATATGGATAACCAGGTGTCCTACCACCATTTGTTAAAAGGCTGTCTTTTCTCCATTGTATGTTTTTGGCAACCTTGTCAAGGATCAGATAACTATATCTTTGTGGGCTTGTCTCTGTGTCTTCTATTCTATACCATTTATTTATGTGTCTGTTTTTATATCAGTACCATGCAATTTTTGTTACTGTAACTCTGTAATATAATTTAAACTCACAGGAAGTCTTGAAGTAATGTTAGTCCTTAAACTTTGTTCTTCAGTATTGTGACTGCTATTTTGGATCCTTTGCCCTCCCTTTAAAAACTTAGCATTATTCCAACCATGTCTGTAAAATAATTTTTCTAAATTACATTGAATTGAGAGATCAAGTTAGAAGAACTGACAATATTATTTTGATCCATGAACATGGAATATTTCCCCATTTATTTAGATATTCTTTGATTTCCTTCATTAGGTTTAGAATTTTCCAATATAGATCTTGAGTATGTTTTGTTAAATTTATATTTGTCTTTCTTTTTTAATTTGGCACTAAGTGATTTTTTTATTTAAAATTCCAATTTTTCATTGTTAATATATGTAGAAAACACCTGATTTTAAATATTAACTTTGTATTCTGCAATTTTGCTATATTCATATATGCAGTAAATTTTTGGTTGATTCCTCAGGATTTTCTATAAACAACCATGTCATCTGTGACATAGTTTTATTTTCCAATCTGTGTAAATTTTATTTCTCATTTTTTATTGCATAACATAGGACTTTTAGTAAGATGCTTGAGTTGTAGGAGTTGTAAAGGGAACATCCTGACCTTGTTTTCCATCTCAGGGGAAAATTTCTACATTTTAATCACTAAGTACTAATGTTAGCTGTAGGGTTTTTTTCTTACATGCTTTTTAAATTTTAATTTACTTTTCCTTCTTCAGTTTACAAGTAGGTCATTACATTGATTTATAACATTTGTTTAATGTAAAAACCTAAAAATTGTTCATATAAATGGACTGATGTGATATTTTGGTATATGTATGTTCTGTATTAAGTCAAGAAATTTCCCTTTTTCCTAATTTTCTGAGAGGTTTTATCATTAATATTTGATTTTTAAATGATTTTTCTATGTTGATAAAATTGTATGACAGATTTGTCTTTTGTCTGTTGATGTGATTAATTAATTGTTTAATTAATTAGTTGCCAAGTGTTGAACCAGCCTATATACCTGGAATCAAAATCACCTGGTTGTAGTATATCAAATTGCTAACATTATATTGAAGAGTTTTGCATCTATATTCATAAGAGATTGGTCTGTAGTTTTCTTTCTTATATGTCTTTATCTGACTTCAATGTTAGTGTAATTCTGACCTCATAGAATGAATTAGAAAGTGTTTCCTCTACTTTTACTCTTTGGTAGATTGTAGATAATTGATAACATTCTTATACATTCTTACTATTACTCTTTTCAAGTGGTTGAACTTGAGTTTACATGATTCATTTAAACCTAATCCTTTTGAAACCAATAGTATACCACTTCATGTGGAGTGTAATTATCTTAGAGTAATTTCAGTTTCTCTCTTATTCCTTATAATATTAGTTATTCATTTCACTTATGCAGAAGCTTTATAACCAGTGAGTGTACTGTTACTATTATATTGAACAACTTATTAAATCAATACCTTCTTTTACTCTTTAACACTCCTAATTTCTTTATGTAGATTTAAGTTTCAGATCTGTAATTTTCATTCTACATTTCTAAAGGGTGTTTTTAGCATTACTTATGAGATGGGCCTAGTGACAGATTCCCTGCATTTTTTGTTTGCCTGAGAGTCCTTTTTTTTGCTTTCATAGGAGAATTTACTGAATATAGAATTCTAGATTGGTGTTTTTTAAAAGCATTTTAAATATTTAATTCCACTTGTTATTTATGTGATTGCTGAAGAAAAGTTTTATTGTTGTCCTGTAAATGAGATGTTTCTCTTCCCTTACATTTTGAAAGTCTTTAAAAAATTTTTCTCTTCTGTTTCTTTTTTCTTTGCATATGATATACCTAGATGTAGATTTCTGGTGTTTATCCTTCTTGGTGTTCTGAGCTTTCTAAATCTGTGGTTTAGTGTCTTTATTGAAATCATTAAATTTTGTGAGATTCTCAATTATTATTTCAAATATTTCTTCTTATAACTTTCACTTTTTCTTTTGGCATTCTATTCGTATGTTACAGCCTTTTGTAGTTTCCTCATAGTGCTTGGATATTCTGTTATACCTTTTTCATTCATTTAAAAAAAATTGGAGGTTCATTTCTTCAAGCTCATATTTTTTTCCTTTGGATATAACCAGTCCATTAATGAGGCCATCATAGGGATCCTTCAGTTCTGTTGTAGTGCTTTTTATTTCTAGTATTTCCTTTTGATTCTTTGTTTCTTTTATTACCTTACTCTTCTGTTCTTGAATGTTGTGCATTCTTTCCATTGAATCCATTAGCATATTAATCGTAGCAGTTTGAAATCCTCAATCCCCAACCTGGTGTTTTTTATATTTTAGATTTCCTTATCATTTCTGGTTGAAATGCTGATGTGATACACTGGGTAAAAGAAGGAGTAGTAAATAGGCCTTTAGTATTGCTGAAAATTTTTATTATGAATGGGTATTTTTACATGATGAAATTATTTATCTAGAGTTTAGGCTGTGTTTACTGTTTGCTATAGATATAGGTATAAGAGACTAAGTTTTTCTTGTATGTTTTTATTTCATCCTCACCTTCTATTTTGGGGTCAGAGATATAGTTCTTCAGTTATATTGACATGTTATTTTATAAGAGCTCTTTCAATGTGAGAAGGTATAGGAGAAGGAAAGCATTCTTTAGTCCTAGAATTAGGTTTCTGGACCTTAGGGTACTTCTGCCCTTTGGCTGTGACATATAGAAGTACTTTTCAATTTCTACTTTTTCTTGGATGAGAGAGGAAGGGTAGATATGCTAGAGATAGACATATTGCTTTCCCCAGAGAGAGGCTAGGATAGGCTGTTTCTGGATATACCTCTTTCCCCATGTTGGTTAGGCTCTGATGAAAGTTTCCTTTGAGGGCAGGCTTTATTAAGAAGATCAGAATTGTTCCTGACGTATTTCAAAGTGGCTATTTCCTCCCTTTACATTACAGAATCATGTGGGAATTTTTCTCTACTCTTCACTTTAAGAACCTGGTAGGACTCCTACAGGTAAAACTCACCAAAGTGTGGGATCTTTGAATATTGGGCCTCCTGGGGTTTTTAACTGACTTGTCCAAAATAATTAATTTACAATTCTTATATTATGATTTTTCTATTCTAGTACTGTTTCCAGTGGTAGTTTCTTCTCTAGTAAGTTATGATTCTCAGAATCTATCTCAATTATTGGAATAGTGGTTTATCCCATGATCCTGATTCTCTGATGAATGAAAGGAGAGTTTGAATTTCAGTTTATTCAGATTTTTCTCTCATTATGTAATATGATGACAGCTAAGATTCTTACATGCCAGATAAGAAACTGGAAGTTGAGTTACTCTGTATTTTAAACATATATTAGTTACTTTAAATTCTTGATTGGATGATCAATGGATCTAATTTCTATTGTCTATTTTTATGGTTGGTTATATGTATATATCAGTAACTTATTATAACAGTCACTGTGAATTATCAAAGATGCAGATGACCTTTTATCTGCCAGAGAGGTCTCCATTTACCTCTGATAGGGATGTAAGATTAAGGGTTGATTTACTTTGAATGTCATGGAAATTTGATCCTCAAATTGATATGTTAATGATTTTTGGAGATGGGCCTTTGGAAAGTAACTAAGATTAGATGAAGTCAAGAGGGGGAAGTTCCCTATGATGGCATTAGTGACTTTATGAGGAAGAGAGACCTAGACTAGTATGTCTGCTTTATCTTACCATATGCCACTTTCTGCCATTTTATGATGTAACACATGGTCCTCACCAAATTTTGCTACCATGCTCTTTGTGCTACCAGCCTCCAGAGCCATGAGTTAAGTAAATTTCTATTCTTCATAAATTTCCTGGCATCTAGTATTTTGTTATAGCAAAATAAAAAATAACTAAGGAGTTGATCATTTTAAGCTCATCAGAAAATGAAGAGGGGTGATATTTTCAGTAAGGATCAGTTTATTTCTAATTCTTCAAGGAAACTCCCAGGCTTTTAATAAAATGCCTTAAAAGTATCTCAAAAGTGTCTATTTTCTTAAAAGCTTATTGAAAATTAAGCTTTTCCCTTCTGATTTTTCTAGGCTAGAGTTCCAGATTTAAGCCCCAATATGACTCAGGGGAAATTGGCATGTGAACGAGAAAGCCCCCTCTCCAACAACCCCTTAGTCTTCTATACTATGAGACTATTATAGACTTATGATGGCCTTAAAGCTTTTTTGCTAATTCCTTGGCCTCTAATACTGCCCCAAAACTCAGCAAATGTCCTTTGGAGAAACCAGACAGTGTAGTTGAGTTTCCTTAAGAATGGAATTTATTATTCCAGCACCACATGGCATTTCAAATGTTTGTTTTTCTTCCTGCTGTCTATCCCACAGAAACTTTTGCCTGGGCTAAAAACAAAACTGAATTCACTCTCAGAATTGATAAATGCCCCTAGGTGATTGCAAATTTACCTATGAAATTTTTTTAGTTTATCAGTTTTCTAATTGAATTCTCAAGGACATTAACAGGATCTGACTTCTGATGTGAACCTGGATGTGGAAATATCCAACCCCTAGAATTTTGTTTGTGGAATATATTGACCAAGATAAAATGTTTTTTTTTTAGAACACTGCCATTTTTCTTGCCTACTTCTTTTTTCTTAGAAATTATAATCTCTGAATCATAGTGATTAGGGGTATTAATGAGGCAAATAGGAAATAGTGCTCCTATCAAAATTTTGTATTGTAGGAAGAGATCTGTGAAGTTTTATAATTGGAAAAAGTTTTGTGTGTACAGACAAGGTGATAGAAAATGCAGTGTAAAGAAAAACATTTCCATTATTTTTTAAAGAGGTCAGAGTTCAGTTGTGCTAACTTCATAACATGGATTGGCAGTGATTGTATTTTCAAGCAGTTTCCACAGTTCAAGTAGTTATTAGGAGTTCCGACCACACTGGTGAAAGTTCAGTCATGGGCAAAAGAGTTTTGTTGAAGTTATTGGTGGTGGTGGGGTTAGTTCCCTTTCATTGATAATGTGTCAAGGTATCAGAGCCAGGCATCAAGGCAGGATCTCCATGTGCTTTGCATTTTCTTTCCTACGATATCCTCACTTTTTGGAACGGTTCTTTGTATAAGTAGGTGCTTAATACATATTTATTGACAGAATAGATGAAATAGTGCAATTGAAATAGAAAAGCATTGTATGGGATAGAAGTGGTGATCTGGTTATGGGAAATAGGATGAACCACTTTTCTGGTAGGAAGTGATCCAATACAGGTTGATGGTATTTGGAGGTTTACCCCATGAGTTTATTTTCAATTGCATTTCTTGAGAGCTAAGAATAGTTTTTCACCCTTGGTAATTATTGTGACTTTTATTCTTGTTCATGGGTATGTCAGCATAATGAAGATTTTAATATTCTGTCCTCTGAGTTTAGAGGTATCAATTATGGTTTAGTTTAAAATAAATTACTGTAACAAAAAAAGAAAAAATAAATACAATAAATCACTGTTAAATTAACAACTGTCTATGAATCTTGGTCCAAATATTCTTGGGGAGAATGATGGGAAGAAGTTGAATGTAGATGTCATGTTATATCTTTTACTACAAATAATATCAACTCAGGGTGTGTGTGTGTGTGTGTGTGTGTGTGTGTGTACATGTGTTACAGATTGTTGGTTTTTGTCATTTACTGAAAAAAAATTTCCCAAGAATATCCGTGTGACATGGGAATGACCCATAACCATAGCTGTTTGCATGCTGGCTGCTCACGTAGGCTCTTCTGTATATAATGACAAAAGCTGATTCTTGGTAAGAGATTTATCTGTCTTTTTATCTCTTAGCTTCCAAAACACCATGGTTATTTGGTTCTCACTGTTACTAGAACCTTACTACTTCTCAGCAGGGACTATCTACACTGTTCTTTTAGCTATTTTGTGTAGATCCTTGCCAAATTTCATTGCCTACATTTTCTATCTGGGGTTACGGTATCCTGCTTCATACCCCACTGTACTTCTTCTTGGCCTGTGTCTCTTACTCCTTATTGGTTTGTGATTTGTAGGACTGCAGTTAATTGGATTGTGCACATCAGCATGTTTTGCATGTGCAGATTATTTCTAAGAGACATAGGAAACTTCTTGTACTGGAGGACTATTATGGGCTTAAAAGTGGTGTCTTTACAATTGTCTGCCACAGGGGAGACTCATAGGTATTAATAACCAAGATAAATATCATATTTGGGTGTGGAAAGAGAGCTATATTATAATCTTAAAACCTAGGCTCTCCAAGCGGGTGAATAATTTTTAACACAAAAGTCATTAGGAAAGATGAGCATTTTCATCTTACCATCGAAATTCTTGATGTGGCAATAGTAGTGGCTGACTCACTGTTATAATCAGGGCTAGCACCGGAAACATAAATTGTCCCAATTTCATGTAGAATGTTATTAAATAAAGGAATTTATGGATGCATAGAGAATTGTAAGAATAGATCATAGTTGTGAACCAAATGGGCAGAATTCTGTCACCTACTGTTGGTTCAATGATTACCGACGTCCAACTGTCTTTTGCATTCATAAAACCAGTGGCCAGACAGTGTTGCAGTCCCCAAACTGCCTTTTTTTATCTTGTTACCATTTCCATGCTTTCTGGTAGGAATAGCAGCTTCCATTTTACAAATATCATCCAAAGATATCTCAGCAGAGCCTGATTCATATCCAGAAACTTAGCTGCAAGGGAGTCTAGGAATTGTACTTCATAGGTCCCCCAGTCTTTCTCAAGGATAAATGAACAAATTTCAAAAAATAATCTGCAGTATTCCAAAACCTTTCAAATCTATGAATATTTAAATAATTATTTGTATGGACTATGACCAGTTTTGTCCAGCAATACAATATGTGCCCATTATCTAAGTGCAAAAATGCAGTCTAATTCCTTTATGCAAAATGAAGCCCACATTCCTTGCATTTCTATCTTTAAATAATAAGCATACCTCTCTCAAACTTCTAAACCTCTCTGTAAGTCTTTCCCATGATAGAATGATTTAGACCAGCTCTCTGCAACCTCTTTGTACAGGGCCAGAAAGTAAGTGTTTTGTCTCTTGGGGGCTATAGATAATTTCTTCCTCCTTTTCCTTCTTCTTTTTAATTGTTTTTGCAACCATTCAAAAATGTAGAAACCACTCTTTACTTGAGGACCATACAAAAAGAAGCCACTGTCAGTAACCTGTCAACCCCTGAACCAAAGCATGTATTGGTCTACCTCTCATTCATAGTTACTACATTTGTTTAAGTCTTTTATCATTGTAAAGTCCTTATTAGGAGCTGGTGCTGTTACAAGCACAAGCAGGAGTTAGGCCTCCACAGTGTCTCATTAGCTGAATTCTCTATTCCATTGCCAATTTCCAATTTTATTCCTTGCTTATTTCATGCAGCATCACAAGGAAGTTTTTGCAGTCTTCTTGTCATTATTTACTAGAATTCAATGGCTTAATACATTCTGTTTCTACAGATCCTGATGCATTTATCTCCTTCAATACCTGATATTTATTTTGCTGCTCATTTGTAATAAATATGTTATACTCTGAATAACCAGGAGTAGAAAGGTTCATGGCTGGAGGTAAGATTATTGCTATATAGTGTGAAGTATTTAAATACTTTACTTAATTTGAAAGCAGATTTATCAAAAATAGAAAATACACATTTATTGTCCCTAAACATTTATAAATTAAAATATACAATAATGTAACAAAATATTTTGTGGTTTGTCTGTATTCAAACAATACTGCCCATGTTCAACAACAGAGCACAATATGTAGGTTATTTAGAAAAGAGAATGATGTTGATACAGGCTAAATATAAATTAGTCATTGAAGAATTAGTGACTGTAAGCAGCATATGAATTCCTGAAAGTTACAGACAAATCAATAAAACCAATTAAACCCTCATTTCTTGGAGTATTGCATGTTTGCATGTTTAAACTGCCATCTTGAAAATTTTTATAAAGATCAGTTCAAATTCACAGCGTGATGAATAATCTTTAGGTTTAATAAGGCCTCAAGACCCAGTCCAGTTTGAAGAAGTATGACATCTTTCCTAGTATTTGAGAAAGTATTTTTTTCTTTTTCTAACATGATCTCAGAAAAAAATATAGTTCTTGTTTTTAGGCAACTCAGTTACTCTGTTCTAGCATCACATTTTCAAAACTTCAGACACTGTGTGTGTGGGTGTGGTATCTCATTTGTTCCTGGGGCGATGATAGACCCCCTCTCTGTGAGCAGTTTTTTGTATTCCAGACACTTCAAGATAGTTCTAGTCATCAGGGATAGCGCACATCTCTACTGTCAGTCTTAGGTTTGGAATAAGTTTTCCTCTTAAAAATAACATACTAAACCAATTAGCTTTTCTAAATTGAATTAACCTAATAGCATTCAAAAACTGACAAACATAATCTGCTTGTTTTAAGACAGAAGTGGATTAGTCTACAGAATCGTATCTTTAGCTGGGTCCAAATCAAGTTATAAAATCTAACCAAATGGTGAGCGTTGGAATAAGTCATATTATTAGTATGCATAGTCATACTGATCTCAAATGTAAGTGACATAGGCCGGTTCATCAGGGAGATATACAAGTTTAGAGTTGACGAATGCCTTTTCATGATGTGATAGACATTTTCCTTTGACATACACAGCTCCCTCAAGCTTTAGCCTATTTTGTTCTGTTTCTTGTAGTCCCAGGAAGGAGTAACTCTGTTTTTCTGTACCATCTTTTGGGCATGTTATTGTTTAATGCTTTCTTGCCTTCCTGCTGCTTGTTAGAATACACACCAAAGCAAAAGAGACAAAAATTCAAGGATATCAAATTTGCTTTCTTAAAACAGTTTAATGAAATTATGCTAATGCATTACCTTCTTTATAGAAACATTTAAAAAAATAGCAACATAGGATTTAAGAATTATCAGTATATTTATACTATTTTCAAATACAGATAATTAAAAATCAAATATATGTTTATTTGCTAATATGAATTACCACTGAGATATTATTTTATAAAATCCATTGAGCGATCTCTCCGTTTATACTCTGTCAACCCTTTGGATACCACCCATTTGATATATTGTTTAGAATTACATTAAAGTCTCATTGCTGTCAAACAAATACTAAGAGATGAGACCATCTGGTAGTCTTGTATGGCTCACGTTTCAGTCATGCTTCTTATTCATGCTTTACATAGTCAGTCCTCTAGCCTTGAAGATGAGGTAGCCCTGTAATTTGTTTTCTGTCAGTAGAATATGGTAGAAATGAAGCTGCATGCCTTTAGACACAAGGTTTGTAAGATGGCTTGGAGAATTTCACTGAGGTTTCTGGGCATGCACACTCTGGAATAAAATAGCTGTCTCCATAGTGTGAATAGATGCCCAGCAGTGAGGCCATGTGTGAGTAATAGAGAGACATGAGCATTCCCCAGTTATTCTAATCACTCTGTCCCCCTGAGAAGCTGAGGCATGAAGATGTGCTCATGGATGTTGAGGCATTTAAACCTTCAGATAGCTCTAGCCCCAGCAGCTGTTTGACTGAAATCCAGTGAAAGACCCCAACGAGAGCCACCCTTTTGACCCAAATGTCTCACAGAACTGTTTGAAATGGTACTAAAGTGATAGTTAAAGTTAGTGAATTGTGGGGTGCTTCATTACATAGCAATAGGCAATCAAAGCACAGATAAAGGATATTTGCTTTTAGATTTCATTTTAAAATTATAACTTTCCATGTCTTCTGAACAAATTTTGCATGTGAAATTTTGTGAATTTGGTATTCTTGCTGCCTTTGATTTGTGTATATAATTCTCAAAAAATCTGAATGAAGTGCAATGTATGTGTATTTCACTCATATATAGGATCTTGAACAACTAGATTGACCTAAGAGAAGAGGCAATGGTTCTGGATTTTTTTAAAAGAGAGAGGGACAGTGAGAGAGAGAAACAATTAAAACATTTTTAAAAAAATTTTATTCGGAAATTTGTTGAACAATCAGACAAGCCTCTAATGAAATAATATATATATAAATTCTGAAAATTTTATTTACCCCCAAAAGCCCCCCCTAATTACCCACCCTTATCCCCCCCCCTTCCCATTATATCTCTACAAATGCCTTAGGTTGTATGACATTACACCTTATCTGGATTTAAAACATGATAATAGACCTCCTTTCTCAATGGCCAGGGTAGTTTTTCATGTGGCTTTTGTTGCTTCGAGACTTCATTGTGTATGCGGTGCTGGGGTTAGAACTCACATACTGATGCATGCCAAGCAATCTCTGTTACCGTTGAGCCACTGCTCCAACCCCTGGTGCTGGATATTTTAAGTAAATAATTTCATCAGTGTTAACTACTGTAAATTTGCTAATTTAACTTTATATACACTGAAAACATTGTCAGTAATAAAGCTAGGCTTTCTTTTTCTTTTTTCTGTCTTTATTTTTTAGAGAGAAGGACAGAGAGAGAGAGAGAGTCAGACAGAGAGAATCAATTTTTATTGAGTTTTTCACATGGCTTTCATTGCTCTGATATTTAGTTGTATACATGGGTACTGGGATTTGAATCCATGTGTTTGCACATGCTGGGAACGTGCTGTAACAACTGAACCACTGCTCCAGCCCCTTCTTTTTATTTATCAAGGAGTAAATGCATATAAAGTAACAAGATGATGTGTGTTTGATTCTAATCCAGAGTCACCTGTCACTCCCACACTGACTACACCCCAGTCTCTTAATTCTTCTATATTTCCCCCATAAGTTATAAATATCCATATATATGTATGCATGTATGTGTGTATATATATACATATATATGAATATGTATATATATGTGTGTGTGTATATATATGTATGTATATATATATATATATATATATATATACATATATATATATATATAAAATTGTGTGAATTTTCCAGGATAAAATGATTGCATAAGTATTATTTGGCTTCTCAGGGGGGTAAAGAGTATGTGACATTGTTGATTATCTCCCAAGATCCCTCCTTATCTTCCCTCTCCCCTCCTCTTTACCCCTCCCTTCCATTACCCCACCCCTACATATCTATATTCCCCTAGATTGAATGTTTCTATGCCTTTGGTGGGTCTAATAAAAGAACTTCACTATGTTTCACCCAAGCCTGAGTGTTGCTCTTGCCTTTGCAAATGATGGAAGACATTTGACCTTGAGTCATTGGGTTGGGATAATTTCACTCAACATAATTTCTTCTATTGCTATAAATTTAACTTCAAAGGTCACACACCATGGTGTGTATGTTTATGTATATATGTATATGTACATTTATGTGTATGTGTGAAGGGAGCTTTTGAATCCATTCAGTCAGTAAGGATTATCTGGGTTGATTCCATAATTTAGCTATTGTAAATTGAGCTGCTATGAACATTGATTTTGCTGTGTCACTGTAATATGGTGAGTCTAGTTCTTCAAGGAAAATATCCAGCAGAGGAATAGCTGGGTTGAATGGTGAATCTATCCCTAATTTTTTGAGGAGTCTCCACACTGCTTTCCAGAGCAGCTATACCAGTCTGCAATTCCACCAACAGTGTGTTAATGTTCCTATCTTCCTACAACCCTTCCAGCATCTGTTGTTATTTATATTCTTCATCTTTGCCAATCTGGCTGTGAAATCTTAATGTAATTTTGATTTGCATTTCCCTGATTACCAGTGATTTAGAACATTTTCTCATGTATTCATTGGCTTACTCAATTTCCTCTGCTGAGAAGTTTGTTTTGCTCTCTTGTCCATTTATTGATTGGATTGTGTTTTTGATATTGGTTTTTTAAATTTCTTTGTAAATATTGGATATTGTCAGTGGAATCAGAGGCCATTCTGTAGGTTCTCTCTTGACACTTGTGACCAGTTCCTTGGCTAAGAAACAGTTTTTTAATTTAATGGGATCCCACTCATTAATTCTGGACTTTAAATTTGCTTTGGTAATCTTGTTTAGAAAGTCATTGCCAACTCCTATATGCTGGAGTATTGCTCCTAATTTTTCTTCTAGTGCTTGTATGGTACCTGGCTTAATTTCTAGTTTCTTGATCCATTTTGATTTGATTTTTGTGCAAGATTAGAGATAAGCATCAAATTTCAACTTTGTCTATCACCATTCATTCAAGTCTACCTTTCTTCCATGTTATGCTTTGATTCCCTTTGTCAAAGATCAGATGTTTAAAGATTTGTGGGTTTGTCCCAGAGTCTTCTATTCTATTCTATTGGTCTTCATTCTTATTTTGATACCATTACCATGCTGTTTTTATTACTACAGCTCTATAGTATAATTTTAGTTCTGGTATTATGAGACCACCTGTTTTGTCTTTCTTGCTTAGTAATGTTTTGATTATTCTGGGTTTGTTGTTCCTAATGAATTTTAGAATTGCTTTTCTACATCTATAAAAGATACCATTGGTATCTTTTGGGGATTGCATTGATCTGTAGAGCACTTTTGGCAGAATGACTATTTTAATTTTAGTAATTCTGACTAAACAATAACATGGAATGTCTCTCCATCTTCCCAGGTCTTCATCAATTTCATTCTTCAATGTTTGATAACTATAGAGGTCTTTTATTTCATTTTTTAGATTAATTCCCAAGGGTTTTTTTTTTGGTGGATATTGTGAATGGGACTGATTTGCTGATTTCTTCTTCTGCCCTATTATTGTTAGCATGTAGGAAAGCTAATGATTTATGGGTGTTGAACTGGCACTATGGTAAATCTGTTTATAATCTCAAACAGATTTTTTTGGTGGAGGTTTTTGGATCTTCCAGATATAGGATCATGCCATCAGCAAAAAATGGTAGTTTGACTTCCTGTCTTCCTATTCTTATACTTTTGATTTCCTTCTCTTGCTGATTGCTCTGACTGGTGTCAACAGGATTATATTGAATAAAAGTGAGAGCAGGTGCCTTGTCTTATTCCTGACTTTAATGCCAATGATTTCAGTTTTTTTCCATTTAGTATTATATTAGCTGAGGATTTGTCAAATATGGCCTTAACATAGTTAAGTTTCTTTGATCCCAATATTCTCCAGAATTTTGATCATAAATGGGTGCTGGATTTTATTGAAGGCCTTTTCTGCATCAATTGAGATCATATGGTTTTTGTGTTTAATTCTAAGTGATGAATCATATTTATTTATTTGCATATATTGAATCAGCCTTGCATCCCTGGAATGAAGCCCACTTGATTGTGATCAATTATCTTTTTGATGCCTTCTTGAATGTGATTTCCTAGAACTTTATTAAGGATTTTTACATTAATATTCATCAAGTATATTGTTCTGTAATTTTCTTTTTTTGATGTATCTTTGTTGGGATTTTGTATCAGAGTTATGGTTGCCTCATAAAAAGTGTTTGGTGAAGTTCCCTCCTTTTTAATTTCTTGGAATAGCTTAATGAGAGGTGTTAGCTCCTCCTCATAGGTGAGGTAAAACTCAGGAGGAAATCCATCTGGTCCTGAGCTTTTCTGTTTCAGTGCCTGTTATTGGACTGTTTAGTATAATATTTCAATATCATCCTACATCAATTTGGGGATGTTGTATGTGTCTAGAAATTTGTACATGTCTTCCAGATTATCTAATTTAGAGTTTTAAAAAATATGTTCTGATAATTAGTTGGATTTCTGTGGGGCCAGTGGCTATCACTCCGTTTTCTTTAGTGACTTCATTGATTTGCTTAAATTGTTTCCTTTCTTTAGTGAGATTGGCTAGGGGTCTGTCAATTTTATTTAGTTTTCAAAGAACCAGCTCTTTCGTTGATTCTTCTTCTTCTTTTTTTCTTAATTTTCTTGATTTTAGCTCTGTTTTTTTTTAAGTGAGAAGAACAGTGAGAGAGAGAGAGAGAATGAATTTTATTTAGTTTTCATATGTCTTTCATTGCTCTGACACTTCATTGTATTTGTGCTGCTGGTGTTCGAACCTGAGTCTTTGTGCATACCAGGCAAGCACTGTAACCACTGAGCTACCACTCCAGTACTCCTTCAGCTCTGATTTTGATTATTTCCTGTCTTCTGATGGGTTTGTGATTATTTTGGGGTTTCTTTTGTAGGGATTTGAGGTGGAGCATGAGATTATTTATTCATGATATCTCCTGATTTTTCATGTATGCACTCAGTAATATGAATATTCCCCTTAAAATGATTTCATTGTGTCCCAGAGGTTTCCATATGTTGTGTCTTCATTCTCATTTGCTCCCAGGAATTTCTTCATTTCTGCTCTCATGTCTTCTTAGATCTATTCTTCATTCAATAGAGTATTATTCAATCTCCATGTATACATGTATTTTCTATTATAATTTTTGCTGTTAATTTCTTGAATCATGGCATCATGGTCTGATAGGATACAGAGAATGATTTCTACATTTTTATATTTTTGGAGATTTCCTTTGTGAACTGGCATATGATCTATTTTGGAGAAGCATCCATGTGCTGCTAAGAAGGTATATTCAGCCAATATATACATATTCTATAGATGTCTGTTAAGTCCATTTGATTTGTGGAGTTGTTTAGACTGGAGATCTCTCTCTTTTTTTTTGCTTTGATGAGCTGGAGATAGAGGGGTAGTATTATCATGTTGGGGTCCTAAGTAGTTTTATGTTCTGGAGTTTTTTTTCCCACATACTTGGGGACATTCATGTTTGAAGCATAGAGATTTACTATGGTTATATCTTTCTGATGTATTATTTCCTTTACTATGATGTAATAGCCTTCTTAGTCTTACTTGATTAGTTTATAGTCATAATCTACTTTATCAGATGTAATGATTGCAATACAAGTTTGCTTTCTCGGGACATAAGCCTGGTAGATTTCTTTCCATGTTTTCACCCTCAATCTGTGGATGTCTTTGGCTGTAAGATGGTTCTCCTGTAAGAAGCATATTGTTGGATTTTGTTTTTTGATCCAGTCTGCTACTGTGTCTTGAGTGGTACATTGTGACCATTCACATTCAGTGTTAGGATAGTTATTTGGTTATGGTTCATAGTCATTGAATTTTATTAGTGAGTTTTGTGCTGTCTTGATTGTCCTTTGATAGTGTGTACTTTCATTGAATTTCCTCTGAGGGTTTTGGGGATTGTTTGCTTGTTCTTCTATCTGGAGTTTATCTTTGCAATGCTGTTTTTGTGTTCATGAATGCTGCCAGTTTGACCTTATCATGAAATATCCTTATTTCCCCTTGGAATTTGAAGCTGAGTTTTGTTGGGTATAGTATTCTTGGGTTTAGGTTGTGTTTTTCAGAGGTTGAAATATGTCCTTCCATGATCTTCTTTCTTCTAGGATCTGAGCTGAAATGTCAGAGGTGATCTTTATTGGTTTGGCTCTGGATATGATCTGGCATTTCTCTTGCGATTTTAATATTCTTTCCTTATTTTCCCTGTTATACATTTTGAATATGATGCATCTCGGATAGCTTGTTTTGTGATTAAGCCTATTGTGTGTCCTATATGCTTCCTGGATGAGTATATCTGACTGTTTTTACATGGGAAATGTTTTCTTTAACTATTTCATTGAGAATGTTCTTTATGTCATTAATTAGCACCCACCCTAGGGGGTGGGTGTCATGGATGCACCTTGGGGCCTGAGCAGCCGCTGGGCAATTACTCTTAGATTGTTTCTTCTGATTTCATCCCAGACATTTTGAAAACTCTGCTCATGCTCAGTGAGTTTTTCTTGTCATCCTTGTGCTCAAGTTTACTCAGCCTATCATCATTGTCGGAAGTTCTTTTTTCAAGAGCTGAGGTTCTGTTTTCTATAGAAGTTAGTCTATCTATTATTAAGTTCTTCCATTGTTCCTCTGAAGTGATTGGCTGAAGATTTTAGCTCCATTACTTCCTTTTTCAGTATGTCTATTTCTTTTCTTTTTTTTTTTTTTTTTTAAAGAGAAAGGGACAGGTGTGTGAGGGAGAGAGAATCATTTTTTTTTTTGTTCAGTTTTTCATGTGGCTTTCATTGATCTGACTCTTAGTTGTGTATGTGGTGCTGGGGTTTGAACCCATATACTTGTGCATGCTGAGCAAGTGCCATAACAGCTGAGCCACCACTACAGCCCAGTATGTCTGTTTCTTTGATAATAGTTTTTCATCTCTTGATTTTCTAACTTAGTCCCTTCATTAAATCTTTTTTAGTTCATTGTTCTTTTAGTATCAGAATGTTTATAATTTCTAGGTTTTCAACCTGCTGCACTGTTGGATCTATGCTCCAGGGCACATATCTGGAACCTGTTGAGGGTGCTGGGCAGCTCACTGGGTTGTGAATTCAATTTTCTCTGAATTGAAGTTCTCCGTAGGCCTGTATAGCTGCTGGGTGGGCTGGCTCTGCTCAGGGAGGGGTTCCTAGGAGGTGAGTGTTGGGGATGCACCTGGGGGCCTGAGCAGCTGCTAGGCAGATAGGCTTGGCTCTGGGCAGGCAAAGCTAGGTTTTCAAAGAGAAGAATTGGAAAAATTTTTTTCCCCTGAGAAAAAATATTTAACAAGAAGAGAGTTGTTGAAGGAGAAATTGGTATAGTACTGATGTTTCTTTTGGAAACTGATGATTAATGTCACCTGTGAATCATTAGTTTTTTTGCCCATTATTAATTTAGTTTATAATAAAAATAGGAGATCCCTCTGTTCATGAGCATGCCAGATGTGTTCTGATAGCATGAAGAGGTTTCTCTCTTAGTGTTCACAGAACTGGGAAGAACTAAACCTTTAGCATTAATCTCACAAGCACTTGATGTTCATCTAGGGCCCTACTGGGCAGTATGCAGTAGCTACTGAATGGGACATATTAACTAATTATACTAAGTTTTCTAGTGAACTGGAAAAAAGTCATAGTACTTGTGTCAGATTTAATTTATATAGTTTAGATATTTCAAAGAATTAGATAACTAAAGAATGAAATGCTAAAGTATCAGTACTCTCACATCAGAGTAATTTCTTTAAAAAAACACAACAAAAATCTCAACAGACTTCCTATTCATTAAGTGATGGGACTTGTGTATAGGACCACTAAATTTTCCTGGGGTGTATAGCAAATGTAACAAATAGAAACTTAGCATTGGACTTAGTTGTTTAGAATAAATAGGTTACTAGAATGATAAATGAGTATGTATGCAAAGGAAGGGGTGGAGAAGACATCTCAAATACAGGGATTTACTGTATTTGAGCACGGGGTCCAAATGTCTCCTATGTGTATCCACATATTATATCTGAACATATAATATGTATATATATGTAATGTGTTGATGATGTAAAATCACTTTCTAATTGTCCTTTTTTTTCACTGGATTGTAAACTTGGGCAGAAATCATGGCTCATTCATATTTGAGTATTTATAACTAGCATTGTTTCTGAAATATAACACAGGCATTCAATTACAATAAATAAATGAATAAATTAATGAGAAAAAGTATAATACTAAGGTACCTATGGGTGTGTTAAAGCTCCCCATTAGACTGTAAAATCTTTTAGGGAATAGGCCTTGCTTTATTTTTCTTTCTTTAAATGGCACCCAATGTATACTTATAACCCTATAAATGCTCAGTGATCAAATAGGGAATAAATTTCATTTCTTAAATTAACTGATGGCCTCATTTAACCCTTGAAGTATTGGAATTATTGCAAAAAAAGATCTTGAGAGCTGCATTTTGCAATACAAATATGAAGTTGTCATAGTTCTTTCTAGTTGCCTAGGAATAAATGTGTGAAGCTACATTCAGTTGTAACAGTTTGTACTGATAAGATTATCTATGCAGAGTTCAGTCTTCCTCTCTGTTTGGAAGTCAGTTCTGAGGAGCTTCAGACAATAATACTGTCTTCATGGTTTCATTTGCTAAGTTTAATCTTGTTTTAGAGTAGCACCAGCAGGTGCACTTAGCTTAAGAGAATGATTTTTCCTGTAAAATTACTATAAGGAACCAGTTATGTTGGATAACCACAATATATGTCAATGAAATTGCTGTGTACATATTGATGTTTGATATTTCTGATCTTACACAATTATGGTGAATGTGGGAGTGTATGGAAAGGGAAATTGATATTCAGTATTTGAAAAACCAGTATTGTCAAGATAAAGGAATTGAGATGATTTTTGATGAATAACCCACGGGTGAGTAGAAATGATGTGGCAGTGCTGGATAGGAGGCTGTTTAATTTCTAGGTGGAAGTGCCTTTTCCCACCTGGTCTGGTCATGTGAGAGTGGATAGATATACAGTATGATATTGCAGGTGTAATGGGCTGGGAGGAAGTCCACAGTCCTTATCTGTACCTCTGGCCTTTTCCTGGTCTTGGGCATTGTAAGTAAAAATAATTTTGTCATTGTGGAAGCAAAAGGTCATTTTGTTGATCTGATCTTGTCTTCATGACTGCTGCAGAAGAGAAGGCTAAAAGGATGGGCAAAGAAGATTAAAATCAGCTTCTGAATAAGAACAGTGGAGCTAGAGGGTTTGTTCTAGTGAAACAACATTTAACAACTGTTTTGGACACAGCTGGGAGCAGCTTCTGGGCAGTAGTCTGTATGTTCAAGAACAATTTCCCATGTGTCATTTTATGTAAACATTCACAACCATACTTGAGGTTGTCAGTCTAGATGGTATATTACTAGGGAGACAGACCGACAGGACAGTGTAGCACAGCCAGCCCAAAAGGGATGGTTTATACACCAGGTCTCTTGACATCAGTGCTAGTGCTTTTTCTTTTTCTTTTTTTTAAGAGAGAGAGAGAGAGAGAGAGAGAGAGGGAGGGAGGGAGGGAAAGAGAGGGAATCAATTTTTATTTAGTTTTTCATGTGGCTTTCATTGCTTCGAGACTGTGCCATGTACATGGTGCTGGGGTTTGAACTCACATACTTGAATATGCTGGGCAAGCGCCTTAATTGGTGAGCCACTGCTCCAGTCCCAAATGCTAATGTTTTTTCTATCACAACATCCTCCTTCACTGATAGTGGTGGAGAGGTTAATTATAGATCATCATTTGGAATTTACCGCATACAGTTTGGTGTTTGTGCCTTTTTGTGTATTTTCCCACTGTATCATAAGAACTTAAAAAACACTATTTTTTATTATCCAGAATGTATTAAGTGTTCAATAAAAATATAAAAATTGTTGGATGCAGGCATTATTGCTATGTAGAGAGTCTATAAAATAGTAACCAAGGGTTGTTATAGAACTACTTACTCATTAATGATGCTGTTGGTAAATAGAGGTGAGTTGTGCATATTTTTTATGATTAATGGCTCCTTCAATGATCATCTTTGTTATTTCACAAATTTACTTTAAGGTAATTCACTCTTTGCTTGCCCTGACTCTTATAGTCTAGACAATAAACTAAGCTTGAGACTTATTTGTTGTCTGCATAAATCTTTGAGCTAATGTAGATGAATGAGCCTTAGGTTCCAGCTCTATATTAGCACCTAAGGAAGCTATCATTCACTTGGATTTCTGATGCCAGAAACTATCTATAAAGAGGCTAATTTTC
This sequence comes from Aplodontia rufa, assembly GCA_004027875.1. Classification (NCBI taxonomy): domain Eukaryota; kingdom Metazoa; phylum Chordata; class Mammalia; order Rodentia; family Aplodontiidae; genus Aplodontia; species Aplodontia rufa. The sequence goes on along the minus strand of PVKS010021480.1, from coordinate 13,972 downwards.
ATTTTCATTTAATTCTTACAACAGTGACATATATTCATGGATGGTATTATCCAACTTTTAGATCAGGATGTTAATGTTCAGAGGGTGAAGATGCTCTCAACCACATTGCTAGTTAGCTGTAGGTTTGAGTCTTTTTGATGCCTACATGTATTGAATTTTGTGTGTGTGTGTTTAAAGGCATGCATTTAGTAATCACCATCAAGATTCAGTATTAGCAGTTCTTTTTTGTTACTTCAGTGTTTCTATTTATTTTGACATTAAAAAAGAAGGCTCTTTTGTTATGTCCAACAATAACAAACATTTGTATATTATTAACATTATAATATTACAAAGTGATATAGTAGAGTGTTGATATATCAACCGAAGTTCTGTATTGACTTCTGGCTAGATAGACTAGAATTTAATTTGGTTATATCAATCCCTTTTCTTCCAATATCATTATATCATCTTTTTTGTTGTTTTCCTTAATATAACTTTACTTACTTCAGATAATATAATTAAGTCTCCATTCAATAATGTGTTTAAACTTCCATTTGTTCCTCAAATTATAGTCATAATATTTTACTCTATGATATTATTGGTATCTTTACTCTTCCTTCCATTTCACATCTTCCTATACCAACCACTTTCTAATATCTGTCATTTTACCCTATCAAAATTTATATTTCTTTCTTGCAGCCATAATTAAATCCTTCCTGCTTTGTCTATAGGTTGATTCTAAAAATTGAAATAAGTTGTTTTTAAAAGGTCATAATGATATAACTATTATTTATTATGGGGCTATCAAATGAAGTATTATCAATCTAGTCTACATTTCTGTTGTAGAGACTACTCAGCATTTTTTGCAATATCTATTTTTGGGATATCTAAAGAAGAATGCTCTTAGCATCACTTTCAAATGATGAATCATTTTATACACAATCCATTGATTAATACCATGATATAATTTTTGCTTGCTTCATATTTTTAGCTGTGTACTTTATTAGTTTTCTTTGCCTCCAATGCCAGTAGGAGACGTTAAGTATATTTTTTCTATGCATTATTTAATATCTCTATTACCTCTAATTCATCTGATTCCACTTGATCCTCATTGATTTGGTGTTCTAGGTTATAGACCAATTAATATACTAAAACATTTTTGCATAATTTTCTGAAATTTGGAAAGTCTTTTTAATTAGTTGTGGTATTGGGGATTGAGCCAAGGGCCTCACACATGCTAGGCATGAATTGTTTATTTTTATTTTAGCTTTTATACCAGTCTTGATATTTATAGTCTCCCAAAGTAACTATTATTGTATTTTGTTCTTTTTATTGTCCAGGGGTTTTTGTGGTAGATATTTGCATCATCTTCTGAAGTATGGACTGGTTGCTTTCTCTAAGTGGTTGCCATCCTGGGTCTTACTTGCTCTTCTTTTGAGCATTGAGCCATAATTCCCATTCTTTTTGATATTCTCTCTCTCTCTCTCTCTCTCTCTCTCTCTCTCTCTTTAAGAATATACCTTCAAGTTACTCCCTGGGAAAGTGAGTGCAGGAGGCAAATTTTCAAAATCCTTGCATGCTGAAAATATATGCAGTTTTTCCTCTCTCTCAGTGGATTGATTGTATAACAACACAGACAGAGGTTTATTTAGGAAAGCAGAGGCACATTCAAGGGAGAATATGGGTCAACTCCAGTGTGTGAACCACCAGATTGGTTGTTTTGCTCCATGTATTTTTCTAGGTTGAAAGTCATTTCCCTCTGATCAGTGCTGTCTTCAAGCATTACACATTGGTTATGGGAACACTGATAGCGATTGGATTTTGGAACTTTAAGGTTGAAACATCTTCAATATCTTTGTGGTTCTAAAATGAATTTTAATTTAATTTCTGTTACATTCCCTATAAAAGTGTGTTTTTTGAGCCACTTTATCTTACACTGTGTCATGCAGGCTTTTCTCAAAAAAATATAGCATTTCATTGCTTGTTCAAACTTCAGAATGAGGAAATAAATTGGATGGTTGATTATTTTGTGAGCATGAATGTAGCATTTGTTTTAACCTGAAAGGCCCAGAGAAGTTAATGCTATTTCCTCAACATGCTGAGACTACTCTGGATAACAACATGTAAGGTAGTTGCCCTGGTTCTCCCCAGGAAGTTTATTGTTTTATTTTTTTTAAACAAGTGTTATTTTTTAGAACCTGGACTTGATCAGGCTGGAGATGATTCTGATGCAGAAGTAAAGAGGGGCATAAAAGTGACCAATATAGAGACCTTTAGTAAATGCTTCTCTCTCTCTCTTTTTTAAATAGTGAGTGGAGGAGAGAGAGAAAGAGAGAGAGAATCAGTTTTATTTATATTTTCATCTGACTTTTGTTCTGACACTAAGTTGTGTATGTGGTGCTGGGGTTTGAACCCGGGTCCTCGTGCATGCCAGGTGATTGCGATACCACTGAGCTCCAGCCCCGATGTTCCTCTTTTTTTAGCCCTGTGTATCCCTCCTTTTATCTGCCCACCACTTGCATCTGATTCTGATTCTTCTAAACAGCTATCTCCTTTCACAATACTGTTCCTTTGCATACATTTCTGTCCACCTATTATCTATTAGAATAGATATTTCTTATCCTTTGATAACTCTCCTTATTTGCATAGTTGTTAGTTTTGTAACTTTAAATTTTTTATGTTCAATTGGAATTTAGAAAAGAACATGTTTCCTTTCTGCTTTAATCTCTTGCCTTGGTTTTCCATGGCTGCTGTTATAAATTTAAAAAAAAAATGTGGCTTAGTACAATGGAAATGTATTCTTTCACAAATAGGGAGGACAGAAGTTCAAAATGAGAAAGATGGAGCTGAAATCAAAATAGCACTAGGAGCATGGACCCTCCAGAGGATCCAGCTAAGAATTCATTTCCTGGTCTTTTCCAGTGACTAGAACCACATTCGTTGTGCTCCTTGGCCAGTGACCTCTTCCGCCATCTTTGACAGTGATGTAACATCTTTTCTGTGTCTCAGCATTTATTACATAGTATTGTTCTGGTCATATATAATCTGCATGTGTTGCCTGCTGTAAGGATACGTGTAATTATCCAGTGGCTCCATTGCAATCTCTTCATTTCAAAATCATTTAATCATTCACTTAATCACATTTGCATCATCTTTTTGTTTTTGGTCTGTGTAATGCAATGTTCACATATTCCAGGGATTAGGACATATGTATCTTGCTTTTTTTGAGAGAGAGGGACAGTGAGAGAGAGGGACAGTGAGAGAGAGAAAGAATCACTTTTATTTAGTTTCTCATGTGGCTCCAACACATCATTCTGTACATGGTGCTGGGGTTCAAACCTGCGTCCTCACGCATGCCAGGCAAACGCAGAACTGCTGAGCCATCACTCCAGCCCCGGATGTACATATCTTTTCAGAGTCATTATTCAATCTGCCACATTTCCCATTTGACTAACAGATTGAAAATGCACAGTAGGGAGGGAGAGAGAGAATTAATGAGGCAGTGGTAAAAGATCTCTTCAATACATACTTATCAAGAAATATGTAACTTTGATAACTGGGCTCATCATTTTATTGTCAGACATGATTCTCAAATTTGTTCTCCCACATCCCACAGGAAAAGAATCTTTCTGGCATTTGCCTCTATAAAACCTTCCCAAAGAAAAATAAGGTAATATCTGATTTTTGCTCAATACAGCATTGACATTTTAATATTATGAACAATTACTCCTAAGGACTCATTGCCTGTCTTATTCATTTAGTTCCCTATCATGCATTCTTTTATGATACCATCTATATATCTTATATTTTGGATCTCTAAGCTAAAATTTTCCATACTTTTTAAGTGTTCACCTCCCTCATTTTTCACATGCTCTGAATGACCACCAGTTTCCTTTGCTAATAAAAATTACATGTACAGTTAATAAGCTCCTTTCAATTTCCTGTCAGTTATATTTATTATCCAATGTGACTCTTAAAACCTCTTTGTGGCCATCACTTGTTAATCCCATTCTACAGTTTGGAGGTAAACTCTGGGAGAAGTGACATAAAAAACACAGCTAGTGAAAGGAAGACTCAGTTTAAGTAGCTTATATAGTGTGAAAATTTGTAGTTCAATTATATACAACTATTGGGACTGTTTGTGATTTTAAAAATGCTAAATACTTGAATCATTCACAAAAATCTACTTATCTGCGGCTGCATTTTATTTATGTGACTCTAAATAAAGCTTGCAGCAGCAAAATTTCAGATGAAACATAAAAAAAGCCAAAGAAAATTTATGAGCTCTTGGAAAGGCAATGTTGGCAACCCCTTCCGTGTGTTAGGTAATTTATAAAATGCCTATATTTGGAAAGATTTCATTCTTCCAAACATGTTGCAAGCATCTCTTTTCTGTCATGAAGAATCCATTGCCTTGGCAAAATAAGTTAGAGCAAAATTTTTAAAGTGTATCTAAAAACACATTCAGCCTGCTGTAGGAAGTAAAATTTTAGAAATTTGACAGTTGGGCTTCCAGATTTGAAGAAGGGAAAAAAATTGTAGGCATGCCAACATTTCACTTTGAAATGGAAAATGCAATCTAAAATTAGGAAAAGGTGGTAATCAATGCGGAAAATTGCGTATGAACTGATGTATAACAACATGCTTTGAATTCCATTTTGAATATGCAATGTTTCATGGGGTTCTAAGCAAGGGTCTGAAATAGATATGATGGTCCAAGCAGTCTCCATCATTCTTGCCAAAAATAATTCTGAACTGGAACATATTCAGAAAATATTTCCAGAGTAAATATTTCTGATACGAGAAATCAGTGCATTGGTGATTTGAACTGGCAAAACTACCAGAGCTTTTGATATAATTTAACCTAAAAAAAAGAGAAAATAGACATACCAACTATTCATATCCAAACTAATACTTTATATCTGATTTTGATACTTTATTTTTAAATTCTTTTTCAACTGATTCATAAAAATTATATAAATTAATGAGGTACCATGTAATATTTCAATACATGCATACATTGCATAGTATTTAAATTGGGTTAAACATAAGTCTTCTCAAGCATTTATCATGTCTTTGTGGTGAAAACTTTCAAAATCCTTTCTTCAAGCTTTTTGAAATGTGTAGTACATAATTGTTATCTAGAATTGTATATCTATGTTATCTATAAAGGTATAGTACATAACTGTTATCTACTGTGCAATAGAAAACCAAAAGTGCTTCCTTCTGTAGGAGCAATCACTCATCAACCTTATCTTCCTTTTCCCCCTCCCCAACTCCTCCCAGCCCCTGGTGATCACCTTTCTACTCTCAACCTGAGATTTTTTAAAGATTCCACATGTGAATGAGATAATGTGGTACTTATCTCTCTGTGCTTGGTTATTTCACTTAATAATCTCCAGTTCCATCCATATTGCTTCAAATGACAGAATTTCATTCTTTGTTATAGCTGAATAGTATTCCATTGTGTATATGTAGCACATTTTCTTGATCTGTTAATCAGTTAATGGAGACGTAGGTTGTTTCCACTTCTTGACTGTTATTAATAGTTCTGCAAAAAATATGGAAGTGCAGATTTCTCTGATATACTGATTTCCTTTGCATCCTTACCTAGTAGCAGGATTCCCGATTTATATAGTAGTGCTGTTTTTAGTTTTTTGAGGCACCTCTATACTGTTTTTCCAAAATGACTACTAATTTACATTCCTACTAACAGTGTTCAAGGGGTACCTCTTCTCCACATTCTTGCTGGCACTTGTTACCTTTTGTATTTTTGATAAAAGTCATTCTTACTGAAGTGAGGTGATGCCTCATTATGGTTTTTATGTGTATTTCCCTATGACTCCAGACATTTGTCTGTTTTATTTTGAGAAATATATAATTAGATTTGTTGCCTACTTTTTAATTGAGTTATTTGATCACTGTTTTGGAGTTTGGGACGTTCCTTATATATTCTGGATATCAACTCCTTGTCTGATGTATAGTTTTCAAATGTTTTCTATCATTTCACATGATAGAAATGATGTTGATTGTTTCCTTTGCTGTTCAGAAGTCTTTTAGCTTGATATAATCCCATTTATGTATTTTGCTTTTGTTTCCTGTGCTTTGGAGATCTTGTTCAATAAAATTCTCACCCATTCTAATGTCCTGAAGCATTTCCCTTATGTTTTCTTCTAGTAGTTTTATAGCTTTAGGATTTAAATTGAACTCTTTAATCTACTTTGAGTTGACATTTGTAACTGGTGAGAGAGGGTTCTAGGTTCACTCTGTCGTGTGGATATTAATTTTCCCAGGACATGTACTGAAAACACTCACTTCTCAGATGCTTGTTCTTAGGACCTTGGTCAAAAACCATTTGAGTGAACATGTGTGGTTTACATCTAGGCTCTCTAGTCTATTCCATTGGTCGATGTCTGTTTTTATGCCAATATCGTGTTGTTTTCATTACTATATCTTTGTAGTATGTTTTGAAGTCAGTTAGTCAAAGTTTTGTACTTTATTCCTTTTGCGAAGATGACTTTGGCTATTCGGGTACTTTTTTAATGTGTATATGGTTCCATAAATATTTTAGATTTTTTCCTAGCTCTAAGAAGAATGTCATTATTATTTTGATTGGTATTACAGTGAATTGCTTTGGGGAATATGGACATTGTAACAGTATTGATTCTTCCAATTTATGAAGATGGGATGCCTTTTCCCTTTTTTTCGGTGTGTGTCCTCTTCAGTTTTTCATTGGTGTTTGCAATTTTTATTATACAGATCTTTTACCTCTTTGGCTAAATTTATTCCTGGGTATTTCATTGTAAGTGGAATTGCTTCCTTGATTACTGTTTCAGACACTTTGCTTTTGGTATGTAACGATGCTGATTTTTCAGATGTAGACTTTGTATCCTGCAGATTTGCTGAATTCTCTTATTCTAAATTTTTTGGTGGAATTTCTTTTAGGATGAATCTCACTTGACCATAATAAACAAAAATTTTTAAATGTGCATATAGTTTGCTAGAATTTAGCATCTATATTTATGTATATTTATCAAGGTTTTTGGCTTACAGTTTTCTAGTTTTATTGTATCCCTACCTGGTTTTGGTAATGCTTGTCTCCTAGAATGTGTTTGTAAGAATTCCTTCCTCTTCTACTTTCTAGAATAGTTTATTGAGAATTCCTCTCTAAAAATTGATGTAATTCAGCAGTGAAACCATCTAGCCTCGGGCTTTTTTTGATAATTTAATCTCATTACTTGGTAATGGCTTATGCACTATGCTTTCAATGTTAGACCTTTTCTGAATTGTGTAATTACTTCTACCAATGAGTTTTATACCTTCTCATGTTTTCTTCTTACCGTGTATACCGTTCTTTCCATTTAAAGAGCACCCTTTACCATTATTTTCAGTGCTAGAAACTGAACTCAGGTGTGCTCTACCACTAAGCTGTATCCCCAGACCTTTCATGTTTTATTTTGAGATAGACACTAAGTTGCTAGATATACAGGTGCACCAGGAACCCTTAAGTATTTCTCATAGAACAGGTCTACAGGAGATATATTCTCAGCCAAATAAAAGTTGAGAGAATATATTTCTCTTCTTCATATTAGAAGCGTAGCTTTGATGGGTAAAACTTCTTGTTTGCAATTCCCTTAGCACTATGAAACAAACCTTATGCTGCTCTCTCCTGACCTATAAGGTTTCTGCCAAGAATTTTGTTGTCAGTTATATGGGACACTATATGTATTTTTTTAATTTTCTCTTTATCTTTCATCTCTGAGAACTGAATTATAAAATATCTTGGGGTAGACTTGTTTGAGTTAAATTTGACTGTTAACATTTTGACTTTCTAGTACATCCATATTTTGGGGAAGTTTTATTTCTTTGAATAAGTTTTCTACCACTTTCATATTCTCAAGTCCTTCTTGAACTACTATAACCCAAATATTTGTTCCTTCAATACTGACCTGAAGTTGCTGTATGCTTTAAGTATTTTTTTTTGTCCTCCAACGGTATATTTACAAATAACCTGTCTTTGAGCTCACTAATTCTTTTCTTTTGTTTAATCTAGCCTGCCATTGACACCTTCTACCCTATTTTTAATTTCACCGAGTGTATTTTTCTATCAAGAATTAATGTTTAAGTTTCTCTGTTGGTCCACTGAAATGTTACTGTGCTTTCTTCAAGCTGATTTTCCTTCAAATAGCTGTTTTAAATTCTGAGAGTTTGCCCATACTGCTTATTCTCTGGTCAGTTTCTAGCACCTTATTAGGTGAGGTCATAGTTTCCTGAAAGCTACTGATGCTTGTTAGCATCTGGGCACTGAAGGATCAGGTATTTACTCCAGTCTTCCTAGTCTGGCTTTGTACCTGTGTGTCTTGAAATTCTCATCCAGCTATTCATTTTCTCTGCCTGCAGTGATTTCTACTAATTCAGCACCGGTTAGCACCCAGGTCCAGAATTTCTAGGAGTCTGATGTTGGTGTATCATTGTTTGACTGATAAGAAGGCAATGCAAGCCCAGGATTGTTGATATATTGTTCAGTACAGAAAAGTACCTAGACGAGTATTCTGTTCCCACTAGTCTCAACTTGGGTCTAGAGTAGGCCCAGATGTCTTGTGGTCGAACACTACAGGTTTCTGCCTGGCTCTGGGAAGAGTGACCATGGATGAACCAACCCCAGGCTCCTATATTACAGCTGTGACTACCAATTCCAACAAAATGTGTCATACTCTGAGCTCAAGGTCCACCAAAATCAGCACAACACTGGGTGAGGAACCAGGCTTGCATTGCTGTAGACTATTACTGAGGGAAACTTATGGCCCAAGACCACTGCAACCAGTCATAGGTGATGCTAGCAGGAATAGACTGGGGTCACATATCTGTCCTTGGAAATGCGGTTTTCCAGAAACTCTGGCCATTGATATTCCTGGGTATGGGGATGTGTTATGATATTCCCAGTGTTAGATATCACCAATGCAGTACTAAATTCTTGGGCAAACTATTATATTTTACTACCTTATTATACGTACCAGTGATGGTATCTTGTACCATGGTCTGCTTCCTGAAGTTGGGGAGGATTGGTGAAAGCAGTCCCTTGTCCATTTTGGTTGATGCTAAGCTACATCATGCTTGAGTCTCACAGAAACAAGGACCTTTACAGCCTCAAGGTATAGTAAGGCCCGTGCCAGAGCTGTCAATGATCCAAGCTAACACAGAAGTTCATCCCACTGGGTCTATGCCTGGTTCCAGGGCAGCTCTCAACCCCCACTGAGCTATGAGCACTGGGATGGCTTCAGCTGTGTTTTTCAGAAGTTAGGTAAAGTCACTTGTCCAAAAAGACAGATGCCCAGTTGGGTCACATCTGAGTCTTGAAGTTTCAGGGTCCTACATTGTCTTGGGAGGAGGTCAGGTGTGCCCCAGGTCCACTCCAAACCTGGAAATGATGCAGGCTAAAAACTAAGCCCATCTTACTAGGACACAGGACTCAGTCTGGTGCCTGACGTTGTCTGGCTTACATACATAAACTTCAATTTCTAACAGGTGCTGGGTATCACCATAGTGGGCCTGGTCCTGGGTTCTAAGATAAAGCACTGGCATCAGGTTTCAAGCTCTGATCCACACTCTGAGGTCTGAGGTTGGAGAAAGGGTGGTGGAGACAATCAGTTCCCTGAACCAAAAAATTTCCAGGGATTCAGTCCATGGGTATTGGCCTGGTGATAGGGGCTATAGTATTTTTCCCAGCATTGAATTTCACTGTTGGGCCTAGTACTAGATTTCAAGTCTAAATCTTAGAATTAGCTTTTATTCCCTACTTAAAGTAGGAGGTATCTCTTTATGATGGGGTTCTTAGAGTCAGAGTGATATGGACAGATCTTTTCTGCCTTCAGTATGTCTTTTCATTTTTCAGTAATAAAAAACAGATACTATGCTCTCATCTGATTTTGAGGTAAAGGCCAGAGATACATCATCAAATCACATTTAAGAGTTTATATAGTAGAATAATATTAAATTTCCCAGCAGAAACCCTATAGGCCTGAAGAAATGGAATGATGTTTTCCAGATTCTGAAAGAAAATAACTGCAAACCAAGAATACTGAAGCAAGGCTATCATTCAGGAATGAAGGATTAGTATTTCAAAGACAAGTAAAAACTGAAGGATTTATTGACTACCAAAACAGTCTTATGGAAAGAGCTCAAGGGAGTCCTATACCAAGAAGTGAAAGAAAGGTAAATACCATCATGAAAATATATGAAAATATAAATCCCACTAGAAAAATAGGCCCACAGTAAAGAAATAGAAAATAATTGAACTTTATCCGTACATTAAACCATCAAATCACAAAGATGAATGAAAGGAAGAATAATTAGAAGAAAGTCAACAAAACAGGGGTAAGATCTTACTTATTCAGAGTAACCTTGAATGTAAATGGCCTACATTCTCTAGTTAAAACACTGGAAGAAAGAATAAAAACACAGTTCCAACAATATACTGCCTTTGGGAAACTCACTTCACCAGTAAAGACAATGATAGACCGAAGAAAAAAAAAGGATAAAAAATGGAAGTCCAAGAACATAGAGACCTAAAGTGAGTGGAAATTGTATACTCATATCTGACTAAATAAAGAAAAGATGGTTCTTCTCTAATGATCAAGGAATCAATTCTATTTGATAGAATGATTATAAATTTATATACATCTTTTTTTAATAAGACAAACACTGTTGGACCTAGAAGAAGAAATAGGCAATAATATTGGGGGACTTCAGCACCCCAGTTTCATCAGCAATCAGATCATCCAGACAACTCGACAAAGAAACAGTTAAAGTACAGGGTAGATTAAATGTTCTTAACAGACATTACAAACAGCATCCAACTGCTGCAGAATACACAGTTTTTAAATCGGTGAAAGTTTTCACTAAAATAGACTATATATTATACCACAAAAAGTATAAACAACTTCAAAAGAGATGAATCATCCTGTATCTTTTCTGAACACAATAGAATAAAACTCTAAGCTAAAACGGTGAGATTTTTAGAAATTTATGAATCCATTGAGACTGAACAACACATTTCTGAATGAGCAATGGTCATTGAAGAAATCAAAAGGGAAATTAAAAAATATCTCAAAACAATTGAAAAGGGAAATGCAACATGCCAAAACTTAAGGGACAGAGCAAAAACAGTTCTAAGGGGGAAGTTTATAACAATAATGCCTGCATCAAAAAATAGATTGGAGGACAGAAAGATGGTGGTTTAGAGGAAGCACTTTCCAGTTGCTCTGTGGCTCAGAATTCCAGCCATGGGAGTAGTGCTTCTCAGTGAGTATGAGTGAGAGAGGGAATTCACTGAAATTCAATATTGGATAGTAGGAGAATTTTAAATAAATTTAGGTGCTTTGAACAGAAGACAAGATAAAGTACAATGAAGACAGGTCAGTGGCACCCACTCAAAATACAGGTGAGGAATGACATGAAAAAACAAAAAACAAAAACCAAAAAATCAGTGAACAAATGTGGCACAGCAGAGCCTGTGGAAAGAACCATTCTGAACTTAACCAGAGGCTATGGAGTTAACTGGTATTTGAAAAGTGCTATGTGTTTCTGAGCTGGTAGGCAGAGAGCTGAGGTGGGATCCATCTTGAAGAAGCCATACTGAGTTCTCTGCTGCAGAAGACTGGGAGATCATAGCAAGCATTGCCATACTGTCCCAGAAAGCACATGCTGAGTGGCCTAGAATGTGCCTGGCAAGGTATGATTGAAATTGACACAAAGAGGATTATTCCTAGGTAGGTTCAGATTGGGGAGATGGAGGAGGTGCAGCTCATTTTTCCTTTGGGTTTGGTGGCTCATGTGACCATCTGGCAAGAGTCTAGAAGATGGACAAGTGCTTTTGCAGTTGAGTCCAATTCTAGGCATAATACCACATTCTTATGAGAGACCTGTGGAGGGTTTACTCCACCCTACAAGAGTTCATGGGACGCTCCTGCAATTGAGATGCTTAGCAGAGATTGGCACCTGGGCAGCTGTGGGTATGTGAACCAGTACCACATGACAAAGTTTCAAATAGAGTTAAACCCTGGCCACTAGAACTTCTCATTTAGAATTATGCATCAACCACACCTGGGAGTGCATTGATCTAGTCTTTCCAGACAACACTCCACTATCAGCACTTTCCATTCTATCATACCTTGTACAGGTCAGAAGAGAAGCTGAGAGCCAGCACTGCTGACTTTGGTTTCAGGTCACTCCAGCTGGCAGTTTGGTGAGCAACACAAAGAGGAATGGTTTTAACAATCCCCAGGCCTTGCTCTGAAGGGTGCATTGCCCAAGAAGAAATGGAAGGAAGGGCAGTCTGGCATAAGCAATGAACGTCGAACCTTATTGACAGTATTGTTGAGACAATCCCTTCATTTTTTCAGTAAGACTTTTCTTTTTTGTGTGGATGTTCTTGCTCCGACAATTGGTTATGGAGAATGTAAAAAAAAAAAAATATATATATATAATTTTCATACATATGTTATATAATATATATCATACATACATAGATAACTGTTTATATAAATATAGATATTCATTAAAGATGGCCTTACAATTAGGAAGGAATCATTGTCATACGATCAAGAACAAATGTATAATGACAGAGCAAGCCAAGGCTAATGCCATTCTGTGGTTTTCCCCCTTGGATTCCCCATGGTTACATGTTTTCCCCTACTTAACCCCCATGTTAATTGGAATTCTCATGGAAGTCAAAGGTTCCCCACTGAGTTAATTCCCCCATACTCCCTCCCTCCAGCCTCCTTGATAACCTTCCTATTCCCTTCCCCCTCCCTTTATCCACCATCATCTTAGGCAAGGTTCCCCCTGCTCATATAAAACTTCATGCATGTTGAGGTTATTATTAACTTAGTCATCTATTATACTGTTTCTGATTGTATTCTGGCTTCCACAAATGAGAGAAAACGTTCGGCCCTTGAGTCTCTGAGTTTGGGATACTTCACTTAGCATAATTTTTTCCATCTCCATCCAATTGGCTACATATGCCATAATGTCATTTTCTCTAATAGCTGAGTAGAATTCCATTGTATATATGTACCAAAGTTTTTGAATCCACTAGGCAAGTGAGGGGCATCTGCGTTGGTTCCTTAATTTAGCTATAGTAAATTGAGCTGCTATAAACATTGAAGCTGTATCTCTATAATATGCCAATTCTAGCTCTTTTGGGAAATACCCAGGAGTGGGATAGCTGGGTCATAAGGCAGTTCCAGCCCTAGTTTTTTGAGGAGTCTCCACACTGCTTTCCAGAGTGGCTGTACCAGTTGGCAGTCCCACCAGCAATGTGACAGTGTTCTTTTTTCCCACAGCCCCTCCAGCATCTGTCATTGTTCATATTCTTCATTTTTGCCACTCTGACAGGAGTGAGGTGGAACCTCAGTAAAGTTTTTCGTTTTTTTTTCCTCAGTGAAGTTTTTATTTGCATTTCTCTTATTGCTAGTGATGTAGAGCATTATCTCATATGTTTATGGGCTTTTGGGACTTCCTCCATTGAGAAATTTCTTTTTAGTTTCATAGCCCATTTATCGATTGGATTATTTGTGATTTTGATGTTTAGTTTCTTGAGTTCTTTGTGTATATTCTGGATATTAGCCCTCTGTCCTAGCTGTAGCAGGAAAAGATTTTCTCCCATTCTGAGGTTCTCTCTTGACACTCTTGAGTAAAATTTTAGCTGTGCAAATGCTTTTTAGTTTAATTGCATCCCATTCATTTATTCTTGGCTTTAATGCTTGCAACGTGGGAGTTTTGTTAAGGAAGGCAGTGTCGACCCCTATGTCATGTAATATCAATCCTACTTCTTTTACAAGCAGTTGTAAAGTTACTTGATATGCAGATCCTTGAATCATTTTGATTTAATATTTGTGCAGGGTGAAAGGTAAGGATCCAATTTCAGTTGTCTGCATATGGCTGTCCAATTTGTCCAACACCATTTGTTGAACAGGCTTTCTTTCTTCCACAC
>PVKS010021479.1:0-35138 GCA_004027875.1 Aplodontia rufa | reverse complement strand
TCATGATGAGTAAAATCAGCTTAACCCAGAGATCTAAGGGTCGATTGTCTCCACTCATCTGTGGAGGTGGGGACTAGACCCTGGACAATGAGAAAGTTGGTCTAGAAACATGAGTTAAATTCAGATAAGATGTAATGCTTTACAATCTAATACTATTTTTAGAGTTATAATGGGAAGGGGAAGGGAGGGATAAGGGAGGTAATTGGGGGGGGCACTCCTGGGGATAATTGCAATGTCCAGAATATATACACATCTTATACACATTTTGTATTGCTGTTAAAATCTTGTAAGGTTGCTCAAAAATAAAAAAAAATAAAAGAATGAGTTAAGCCAAAAAAATAAAATAAAATAAAATAAAATAAAATTGATGTGAATAGGGTCTGGATCAGAGGCTCAGGCGTTGGAGTTCTTGCCTGGCATGAGTGAGGACCAGGGTTCAAACCCCAGGACCACTTAGTAGTGTTGGAGAAACTACTAAGTGTTGGAGAAACAAAGGCAAGATGAAAAAATAAATAAAATTGATTATCTCTTTCTTATTCTCTCATTCTCTCCTTCCCTTTTCTTAAAAAATAAATAAAGAAAGACATAATCTCCATTGAAAGAAATAAAGTTGGTTGATAACCTCTAGCTGATGAAGGTCCATCAGGGCATTTGGTCAGAGGAACTCTCCTACCAGAGTCCTCCCAACTAATGACTACATATAACGGGAGGACTTGAGCTGTGTGACTACTGCCTGTGACATCTCAGATGGCACAGGTCTTTTTTGGGGCTTCCATCAATCTGGTCAATATTTTCTCAGAGCCATTTCTATCCAATTTCCTTCTTTTCTTGTCTTTCCTGATCGTGATCAAGTGCTTCCTCATTCTGGCTCCTGTTCTCCGCTACACATTACAGCATAGAATTCCACACCTAGTGAAAATAGCATCTAAACTGAAAACATTTTCATGATATATTAAACAATAGAAAGTTCATCACCAGAGGATTTGTACTAAAAAGAACTTTAAATGTAGTTCTTTAGTTAAAAAAGGATGCAATATTGGATAGGAAAAAAGAAAAACAAACACTTCACAAAAGAATCAAGTGTGCAATAAATTCCCCTGGCTCAGAAAATGCACTTGGCTCACTTTATTCATTTTTAATAACTGAGAGCTATTTCATGGTCCACATTATGACTCCAATTAGTAAATGCTCCACAGCCACTAGAAAAGAACAAGTATCCTTCAGTGGTGGATTCTGATTGGCACATACAAAACTATCATGTCAAAATAGTTGGTAGTACTTATTAAATATCTGAAACTACACTGATTTTTGTATACTTGTACTAAAATCACTAAGAATGTAGTATTAAAATGTTTAATATTTGTTATGATTTCTCTATTTTTAACATATTTTTGTCAAGTTTTCTTCATATGTTTGTAGCTGTGTTAATTGGTACATACACTCATAGGGTTATCTCAAAGCCTTTTAAAAATTAGTCCTTTCACATTATAAAATGTCCACTTGAACTCTAATCACATACTTAAAACAAAGCTATTGGAATTTATTTTTTAAAACAATTGTATGTCCAAAGCAAAATTGAGCAGAAGTTAGAGATTTCCCTCATACCCCTTCTCCAGCACATGAATAGCATCCCCCATTATCAGTGCCATCCAGGGTGATGGCACCTGTGACAATTAAGGAACTGACAATGGTGCATCATCATCAACCAAACTCCTTAGTTTATATTAGGCTTCATCTTGGCTATTGCACATTATGCACATTTTGACAAATTTATGATGACTTGTATCCTGCATTGTAATATAATGCAAGACATTTTAAGTGTTACAAAAATCCTCAGTGCTCTACCTGTTCATCCCTCTTCCCAATACACCTTGGTAACCAATCATCCTTTTACATTCTCTATAGTTTTGCCTTTTATAGAATGTCATATAATCAGATGCATATAGTATTTAGCCTTCTGAAATTGATTTGTTGCATTCAATGGCATGCATTTGTGGTTCCTCCATGTCTTTTCATGGTTTAAGAATTCATTTCTTCTCTTTTTTTCTTAATAACATATCATTATCTAAAGAAATCACAGTTTATTCATTTACCTACTAAAGAGTAGATTTATCTATCCACCTACTAAAGAGTATGTAAGCAACTGTGACCAAATGTGCTCTAAACATCTGTATAACATTTTTTTGTGAGGACATAAATTTCTACCTCCCTTGTATAAATATCAAAGAGCGTGATTTCTGGATCATATGGTAATATTACCGTTAATTTTAGAGGAACAGACAATAAGCATTCTAAAGTGGCTGTACTATTTCTCATTCCCACAAGCAGTGGATAAGTTTCCACTGCTCCCACATCCTCACCAGCACTTGATATTATTAGTTTTCTGGCATTTGACCAATAATAAGAAACGTGGAATAGTATGATGCTTCTCTAGTAACACGTTTACTTTAAATTTATCTCAGTGTTTATTAATATAGGTTTCTATCCTACTTCAGCATAGAGATATATCTTTTAGCATAATATATCATTAAAATATATAATTTATCATACTAAATAATTTTCAAATATTTTCGCTTCAACCTGTGTTGTTGTATTTATGTTTCTTGAAACCAACCTATAATGTGTTATTACTTGCTCTCACTGGATTTGATGTCTTTCATTTTTAATAGAAAAATAATTCATATATAAAATCAACAATTGATATATTTGATTTTGTCTCCTCTCATGCTAATTTATTTTTATTTAACCCATTTATTCTTAACTTATATCTATTTTTAAACATGTTTTCCTGTAATACACCCTTCACTGACTTATTTACAATTTTTCCTTGCCTAGAAATTTTCATATTCAAATCCTATTATTGTATCTTTCACTTTATAGGTACCTTATAATAGAAAATATTATCTCCACATTTTAGTGGACTTCCTTTTATTTCACTTTCTCTAATGACATTTACTGTCTCATTTTTTTATTTCATTTCAAAGTAATCATCCTTCTAATATTGTTAGGCTGTAAATAAAAAACATAAATACAAAAATGATATTATACATTCTCCTTGGTATATTCCTTTCTTGTACTTTTTTCCATTATATACATAGTGTATATGGCTTAATACCTGTTAGCTTTACTCTTCAACTTCAAAAAATAAATAAAACTTCTTTTAACATTCTTTGTAATGAATTTTTTAGATAAAATGCTTCCAAGTTTCATCTTAAAATATTATTTTAAATGTGTTAAAACATAAACTCTATTTTTAATAAATATAAAATTTTAGCTTAAGAACTTTAGTTTATTTTTACATTCTTTCACCTCTTCTTCTTCTTCATTTGTTTTGTTTAGCGTTAGTAAGTCACTATTCACTTGTGTTGTTTTCCTTCATTCGATGTGCACTTTTCCCTTACCACTTAAGATTTTATCTTTTTCCTTTTCTTGGTCTTAAACAATTCACTCAAAACATGCTAAACATAGTTGCATTTCTATGTAATTTTCTTGAAGATTTATAAAGAAATAATTAATATGTTTCCTCCATTAAAAATATTCCCATCACTTATATCTGTAAATAATTTTCAACTTATATTAGTTTCCTGTCCCTCTGGGAAATTAGTTGCATGTAGGCCAGAGTATTTGATATTGTAACATCTATTTGTTCTGCTTTTAATACTCTTTTCTCTTTCTTTTTTGATCCACTTTGCTTTTGTTGATGGTTCTCTGTGTGAATGTGTATTATTTCTATTCACATTCATTAGGTTCCTTATTCTAATGCAATCAGTTGTCAAGTTTACTAGTAGAAAATATTAAAATAAAAACAGAGAATAAAGCAACCAAAAGGAATATTATAAAAAAGTGTGATCTAGTGAAAATGTTTAGCCTGCATGTAATCTCTTTTTTTCCAGAAATTTATTCATTGAAAAGTCACATAATCTTCTAATGAAATAATATAATACATATATAAATTCTGAAAATTAGATTTACCCCCAGAGCTCCCCCAATCACCTAGCCTTATCCCTCCACCCCTCCTTCCCAATACATCTATATAAATGCCTTACACTGTATGACATTGCAACTTATCCAGATTTAAAACAAGATAGTAGACCTCCTTTCACAATGGCCAGGGTCTAGCTCTAGCCTCCACAGATGAGTGAAGACATTTGACCCTTGGTTCTCTGGGTTATGCTTATTTCACTCAGCATAATTTCTTCCATTGCCATCCATTTACCTTCAAAGTCTGTCTTAAAGAGAGAGAGAGAGGGAGAATTAAATCGGGTAGAGATTGTTTGTTTTAAATAAGAAGTGGCCTGCAAAAATTCATGTGTGAGACAATGCAAGAAAGTTTAAAGGTGAAATGATTGGGTTATGAGAGTTTTAATCTAGTCCACTGTAGGAATTAACTGGGTGGTAAATATAGGCAGGTAGAGTATGTCTGGAAGAGATGGATCCAAAGGGTCATGCCTTTAGGGTATACATTATTTTATGTTTTGATCCTTAATACTCATTTTACCTTATTTTTATTTTTTATTATTTTTGTCAATAGAGCTTTATAGTTATATGTAGAGGTTGAATTATATTTTGTCCTGATTGAGCAGAGCCCTTTCTTTCTGTGCTCTATGGTGTTTCCTCTGGCACACCATTCTGGTATGATGTTCTGCCTTTCCTCAGGCTCCAAAGAATAGAATTGGCCATCTATGGAATAAATCCTCCAAAACCATGAGCTCCAAACAAAATTTTCCTCCTCTAATTATTCACATGAGCTGTTTTTGTTTCAACAATGAAAAAACAGAGTAAAACAGAAGTATTATCTGAAGATATTTTCAATATGCATTTTCTAAAATACTATACCAAGACAAAGATTCATAAATCTTTGTAAAAGCCAAATAGGATAAACAAAACAAAAATGGCATGCAGAAACATTACAGGAAAATTTCTGAAATAAAATAAAGAACATTTTAAATAAATTAATTTAAAAAAAAGATATTTTGGTAATGGTCCAATAAAACTGACAGCTGATATAGCCACACAATCTATTGAATCAAATGGAAAATGGAATTACATCATTAAAGCAGTGCAAAGTTATTGCTAATGTAAAATTCTACAAACTGTGAAATATTCTTCCAAATTTAGGGTATTTTTATAATACTTTAAAACACTAAATTTGGAAATAATAATTTTATAAAATAAGGCAAAATGATTCCAGCCAGATGTAGGAATTTAAAGAATAATATACTTTTGTCAAAGAATGAATTGTTAGGAGAGAAAAATTAAAAATTTTCAACTAAGTGGGCCAAGTATATGAATAAGTGGATGGAATGGATTTAAATTAGACAGAGGTGAATTAACACAATCTATTCAACAACAGCAGGAAGAGAAACTATAAATAATTATCTGCTACATAGTATTTTATGTTAAATGTGATGAGATTATTTGAGTTGAAAGAAATCACTAGTTTTCAGGGAAATGAAGTACTGAAGACAGTAGGTAGACAAGCAATATTTTGGTCCCCAAAAAAGTTAAGGTGAAGCTAATGAAGAAAACCTTGCTTTATTGTCTAAGTGTTTAAAGTAAATTTCAGCTGGTGATACATCTTTAGCAATTTAATGCTTTCTTGGCATGTGCTAGGCCCTGGATTCAATCCCCTGGTCTGTCAAAATTAAGTAAATAAATAAGTTAAATTTAAATAGCTGGCAATATCCAACAAAGGGAAAAATACACAACAGCAAAACCATCAATAGTTCTCTCTAATTTCACTTCAACGTGCGTTTGGTTAGTGACTTCTGTTGTGCTTAAAACTAGAAAAGATAAGAGTACCCAAATTCCATTTTCCTATACCTATTTAATATCTACCTATTGGATTGTGTTGGTCTGATATTCATATTAAAAACACATAATTAATTGCCATCTATACAGCTATTGGTTGATCTATCTGCCAATCTAATACCAGCATGATTTTGTGATACTATAGTTTCATCTGCATTTATCTTTATATTCAGTGATTTGAAAATTCTCAGGATGCAATATTTTACAGGTTTCCTCATTCACATCCTGTTCTATCTCTTAAAATGTTGTCAAGGAACATATAGTAAGATACCTACAGATAAAGGACATACAGTTCTTGAACAAAAGTATGGCTACCACATAACTACAGTTACAGGTGAGCAATGATTATAGGACGTAGGAAAGGCTTTGTTTTCTTCTTTTGCCTAATATATTTTATTTATTTCAATGAAATATCTATAAAAACCATGTCATTTCCTTATGGCATTGGCAGTGTCATGTTTTTTTTCTCTGAAACTTTGAAAAAAAAATTTAAGATTTTTTTAAGAACTCTTCTAAAAGAAGATACAAAATCAATGTATAATTTACAATAAGTAAAGTATAATATTTTGGAATAATTCAGGGAACTCAAAATTCTAAACCAAAACCAGAATTTTCAATGCTTTCACACTCTGAAGTCAAACATTCTTTCACTTCTTATCCCATCTGCCCAATATCAGTTTCTTCCATATTCAGGTACACATATTAGAAAGTAGCCTATATTTATAACTCCAGAACTGAAATGTGCACTGCATGAGAGAGCACACATCACAAGTTGAATCTGAAAGTGGTGATTAAATATGCAAAGAAATATTTATTTGATTATTTTGTGTCACACCATCATCTCTGGATTAATATCCTGTAAATAGGAAATGATATAATCATATTTTAATGTGGAGAGTTCCACAATTTATAGATAGTTGTAATGAACATGAGAGCTCTCTGAGTAGCATATCTTATAGAAAACTTTTCTGGGAAAAAAATGAAAAGCTACATAAATATAATTTGTTGATCTATTGTTTCAGTTTCATTATGAGATTCCTTTTCTGTTTCCTTAGACCTTGTTAGAATAAAACTGTCTTAATGTCTAACTACATATGCAATGCTTTAAATTTCACAAATGGAGTATATTAATACAATGAAGATTGCTTATTTCTATGGTTGAAATGTTAAACAGAAGTAAAAGAAATTTAAAAATTAAGAAATCAAATTTTTAAAATTTTTTTTAAGTGCTAGTCTTTGCTTAGATGAGTTGTAATGTTTTTCCTTTGAGAATTAATGAGGATGCATGTGTGAGAAAACACTGATTTTGGTAAGGAGCCTATAGGTTGTTTTATATATGAATATATGCATTTTATTACCTATTTCCATTGTGCTTTAATTTTCCCTTTTAATTATTTTTCTTAAATTATCATGTGATTTGCTTTAACATTTTCAAAACATATCTAAATCCAGGTCCCTTGGTCCTTATAAAGTACCACCCTGTTGATCAAGGAATTGTTATCTCTTTTTTAAAGGAATGGTATATCAGCTGTGCACAAATATTTATGACTGTTTAAAAACAAAACCAAATAAAAAATTTTAAGGTACATGCAAAACAAAAATAGGCAGATATCTTTGTAAAATGAAGCACAAGCTACTTGTTTTCTCTTCATTCCTCAGGGTTGAAATTTGTAAAGGATAATGCCACGTTGTATATCTCCCATTCGGCAAAATGGGGTTATAGGCATGAAGTAAAGTGCACTAAGCAGTGGGAGGGGGCAGCTCACCATCCTGTCTGCAGGAGCAAGCATTTCATTATCATACGAGAAGTATTGTAAGATTCCATTTGCCAGCATTCAAATATATGTAAATATA
This sequence comes from Aplodontia rufa, assembly GCA_004027875.1. Lineage (NCBI taxonomy): Eukaryota > Metazoa > Chordata > Mammalia > Rodentia > Aplodontiidae > Aplodontia > Aplodontia rufa. Next base: position 27,473 of record PVKS010021479.1, on the reverse strand, counting down.
GTACATAATCCTCTTGGTTCTTTTTGCCAAACTGACTTGTGTGATATACATGTACATTTTCAGCAGAACAGTTCAAATTGTGCTTTCAGAAGTTCTTGCAATACCCTCTGCAGTTAGTGTTTTATGGAGTAGTTACACACCTGGAAGAATCTGAATCCAGATGTGGGAATATTATAGCTGTGCAAACAAGAAAATCCTTCAGTAGAAAAAAAATGAGTAATATGGTATCTGAAGACAATTAGTTTTAGAACATACTAGGTAGCTTCAAAGTGTTCAAAGTAGATAATTGAGGTGGGAAGTGTTGGTAACTCACAGATTACACGAAACATCAAATAAGTCTTTCTAAATTGCCCTGCATCTTTGCTTCAGAGTGCCTTGATTTGTTGTTTTAAAATGTATTTAAATGATGCTGCCATAGCCTTTCATCTAGCTAGATTTTCACCCAACTGTGAGGTAAATTACATGTTGGTACCATCAGACGCATTTTTTTAATTTTTTTTTTAAAGAGAGAAGGACAGTGAGAGAGAGGGAGAGACAGAGAGATTCAGTTCTAATTGAGTTTTTCACATCACTTTCACTGCTCTGACCTTAGTTGTGTACGTGGGTGCTGGGGTACGAACTCCTATACTTGTGCATGCCCTGCAGGCACCGTAACTGCCAAGCCACTGCTCTATCCCATCAGACACATTTTACACACAAAGAAAGAAAATATTGTGAGTTTTTAATATTTGCCATGCTGTCAGGAGGAAAACCTGATTGCAGAGGCTGTGTTAATTCCAAGGCAAACTTCTACTGAGGCTTCTCCTAGATAAAATGAGAATCAGTTTTTCTTCAGCAAAATACTTGGGTAAATGTGTATAAAACTTTTAAAGTCTCTACTGCTAATTTTGCCTATTGATTTGTCATTTAATCTGCTTATAATAGGGTATAATTGAATATGTTTTTGAACTGAGACTTGGTATGTATTCTTACATTACACTAATTTCCCCCAGGATCACTTTCTTCTAGACTATGATCTTATTTTATGAGAAGAAAATAGTCCACTTTCCCAAAACTAAACCTTAATTATACTATGTGTCTTTGGTAAACAAAATATAAAGCATGATATCACTGTAACATGCCCTAGTTGCGGTTATAAGGATAATGTTCTAGACAAGTAGCAACAGCAGCTATATTGAGTATTTAGCATGTGTCAGAATATTTCTGTCTTTTCATACATTTAATCCTTAAAAACGAAATCAGCAAAGTAATTTTTGTATCCACCCTTTAAAACTGAGAAATGAAAGTAAGGAGTAAGTTAAATAACTTGCTCGAGTTCAACCGGCAAAGAAGGGCAAGACCAGGATCAAAACTTAGGCAGTCTGGACCACACCTTCCTCCTCTTAAATGTCGTGTTTGTCTGTGTTCCCTGCCCAGACCTCAAACCAATTTGTCTTGAAATCAGGTTGAGGTAGGGCTCCTCTGTATGCATGGGAAATTCAGTTAATGCCAATTATATTGTGGTCATTTGGATATGTCACTCTACACTCCTTGACTTCATTTATTTTTGATGCTCTAGAACATTCTTGAAAGGGAATTCATGCCCAATAAACCATGGTTAAACAATAAATGATAGTATAAATGATCAAATTTTATTGAACATCGTCTATGTCCTGAATACATGATCTGTATACATGGAAAGAAACATTAAACAAAAACTACCAAAATGTCATGCTGCAATGGAGACTATATTTTTACTAAGAATTTAGGCATATTTATATGGTTCTAAAAAACAAAATTTTATTTTAATTTCCCCTGGCTTGAAGTAGACAATATTTATGGTTTTTCATAATTGTGTAAGTATCAGTCCATTTAATTCTCAAGAATTTCTAAGGTTAGATCCGTTTGTCAAAGCAATTCAATAAAAATTGTTAGGTTGATGGTAGCTAGGAGAAGGGCATCAGGCAGCTTGCACAGGAAAAGAACAACCAATCAAGACACTGGCAGACAAACTCCAATGGTGTCTCATAAACACCCAGTGATTGATGGATCCACCAGCCAATCACTGAAAGGCTATGCCCATTGACTCCTCTTCCCCACCCCAGACTATAAACTCACTGGCCACCCCAGGCCATGGGCCAGTTCCCTGCCAGTCAGTTCCCTGCCCTATATTTTCCCATGCACACCATTTCCCGGCCCACCCTCACTATAGAGGCACAGGTGAATTTGGCCTGGGAGCCACAAATCCCAATAAACAACACCTGTGCCTGAATTATACCTGTGGTTTCTGATTTTTTTATGTTTACAGGTGGTGCCAAAACCCTCCCCTCTCTGGGTTGAGGTCCACCTTCTCCCACAGACTTACCAGAAAGCTCCTGCACCACCATTTCCCTTCTTCTAGGCCGGCAAAAGTGGGATAAGTTCTGTTGCCTTTGCCTTGGCCTTCCGATATCACTCTGCTTCAGAGGTCTGTCCATTGACGCTTGCACAACAGACCTCCTCATCCATTCTGAGTGGGAACCCGATTTATTGTGGAGATGTCCTGGTCTCTCTGGCCATCCTACCCATTCCATTCCAGGCCCTCGCAGGCTGAGGAGATGTCCCAGCCTCAGCCTGCCTGTCCACAACTCAGGCAAGCATGGTCAGAAGTTGGGACATATCCTTCTGCTCTTGTTCACCCCCAAGTGATACTGAAAGGCCATAGGAAACGCTCATTCCTGTCTGTTTATACCTTCAGGCTTTTTGGAATTTGTGCTCTCAATCCCCCATCTTCTTCCTCTCCCTCCCATCCTCCACCCTCTCACTCAACCAGTCCTCTCTTCCTCCTCTGTTTTATGATTTATCAAATGATCACACTCCTTTACCCCACATGTATTCTTTCCAAAAAGGCAATTTCCCAAAACCTCCTGCTTACTTGCCGGTCCCTGCTAGTGTTGCTACTACTGGTGCTACTGGGAGCCTCATGGAGCTCACTGCCAGAAGCTGTCTGGCTTAGAGCCACCCATGGGAGCACTGCTACTCATTCCAAGTGCATGCAGCAAGCAAGCCCTGCAGGACCTGCCCCTCCCCCCCCATGGCTGCTGTTTGCTTGCCTGTTGCTGCTGATCCCTGCTGCTGAGGGCCCCACATAACTTGCCACCAGGAGCTGTCCTGGCTGGACTGCATGGACTGCCGCGCACTCTGAGTTCATGCAGCATGCCATGCAGGACCTACACCAGACAGCATACAGCCTGAAATCCCGGACAGAAAAAAAGTGTCACCTTTAAACCCAAACCACTGTACCCTGAGGTTACATTTATGTTTCAGAAAGGAGGAAGGAAAACAAAAGGGATCTAAAAGATACACACAGGTTCCAAGGCTTTTGAAATGGTTAAGAGGACTGAATTCTTCTGCAAAGGTCTGTGCTTCCCTCCCTTGCCTTATGGGAACTGCTCTTAGCTTCACATCCTCCTCCTGAAGCTACAGTCCCTCTGCCTACAGCTTTGGCTCCTCCTCCTCCAAATCTCCCCTCATTCCTGCTAGATCTAAAACTATTGCTTATTAGTGTTTTGCAGAAGTACTACTTCTAACAGAAAAATCTGAATTGAGAAGTGCCATCACTTACAGGACAGATAAGATATAATGCTGACTTTTACTGTTATTAAACAAAAGAGGTAACTATAAAGCTGTAACATAGTATTCCCACTTTAACGCTGGTGAAACTCCCCTTCTGGATGTTTAATACCAAAAATAGATTACCAAAGTTAAGATAGTTAAAGGTCTATGGAAAATAGTCAAGATTTTGTCCCTTGCCCTGTTTAGTCAGCAAAATTCAGGGGATAATGGAACTTCTCTATAGGCTTGACAACTCTGGGTAACATGACCTCCCAATCAGGCGGATCAGGTGACCCTAGAGAACAGAAATCCAACTAGTGAACACAGTACAAAAAGGATGATCATTCATGGACAGTGTCCCTGATGCTTTCAAGAGAAGCCACATGTGGTTAGCAAGACCCTGATCTATCCCAGCAGATGGTATAACTGGTAAATGAGCCAAGAGGCTTTTCACAAGTTCCTCAAGAATGACCCTGACAATCTCAGCTGACTTGTAGCAATAGATAGGAACAAGATCAATTTTGATCAAGTTTTTGTTAAATACCTGGCAGGAGAGTGTAACCAAAGCTCAGTCCTACGTGGCCATTTAGCAACAGAGACAAGGGAGATTATATATGTACTGCCACCTTTAGAGAAGGTTCCCTTAATCTGATTTTCTCAGAATCCCCTCTCTAGAATAGTAACTCCAAGAGACAATGGAGGCATCTGTTGCTTCTCTGGCCTCCCTAAAAAGACAAATAACATCTATTGCCCAAGTTTTCTTCCAGAACCACTGAACACTAGATCTCCTGACAGTGGACATAGACTGCTTCATCAATGAAATTGGGCTGATCGAAACAAAGGTTACCCTTACAGCTGCCTCCCCACTGAATCAAGACGCTAACCTTCCCCTCCACACAACCCAACATAAACAGCAGGAAGTAGCCAGATAGAATCTCTGTCTTATATCACCAAAAATGTCAGGATGTTAGGTCAATGGCTGCTGGGGGCAGGGCATCAGGCAGCTTGGTGCAAAAAGAACAATGAAGATGCTGGCACACAAGCTCCAATGGTGTCTTACAAACACCTGGTGATTGATGGATCCACCAGCCAATCTCCAAAAGGCTATGCCTCTCAATTTCCTCTCTCCACCCCAGACTGTAAAGTCACTGCTCACCCCAGCCACGTGCCCACCATTTTCCTGTGCACATCATTTCCCATGCCTATTGGGAACATGAGGCCCAGCTGGCTTGTAAAAGAATTGGTGGTAAACAACTCTAAGGGGTCCAGCTGGCTTGTAATTAGCAAATTGCCTGACCGCATGACTAAGCTATTTCGGCCACTCATTTGTTACAATTGGAGAAAGGTGTTTGCACTGTACCCTATTGGCTGTTGTAATGGATAAATAGAGTAGCAGCTAGTCAGGTGGAGGAAGTAGCAAAAGAAGAAGCAGCCAAAGAAGAAGCAGTAACCAAAGGAGTAGCAGTAACCAGAGAAAAGCAAGCAATCAGCCGTGCCCCGAAGGAAGAAAGCATAGAACCAGAGAAGAAGGCAGCCAGGAGGAAAGCAGCCCTGTCCTGAAGGAAGAAAGCAGAGAAGACACATAGAACCGTAGAGATCAGCAGAGACGTCAGAGAGATCAGCAGCGGTAGAAGATGCAGGTCCCGTGTTTCAGCCACCGTCATTCGCCCCCTTGTTCCCGGCTCCCCAACCCTTCCTAACTCAGCCCCTCAGAAGACGGCCCAAGGTCGGGTCGTTCTTCCCGTTCCTCACTCTGGAGTGCAGCGGGGAGCGACTCCTCACCCCATCCCTGCCCTAACTCGGCCCCTCGGGGAACGGCCCAGGTTCAGGTCGTTCTGCCCACTCCTCACTCTGGAGTGCTGCAGGGAGCAACTCCTCTCCCCCGGTCCCCAGCCCTGTCCTGCCGGCACCCGGTTCCCAGTGTCCTGCTGGCCCCCGGGGAACGGCTAAGGTCCGCCGAGGTCGTTCCGCCCGCTCCCTGCTCCAGAACCCAGCGGGGAGCGACACATGCCCGCCCTCACTATGCCAGTCCAGGTGAATTTGGCCCAGGAGCAGCAAATCCCAATAAACAACACCTGAGCTTGAGTTACACCCATGGTTTCTGATTTTTTATTTTTACATAAATCTCTTTTCATACTGTATAAGTAGACATTACAATGAGTCATTTATGCTTTTAAATGTCACTTTTTAAATTCTTACATGATCATGGGGAACTGTGCTAAGATTCCTGGGGGATGTAGGGACAGGGGTAGGGAGGGAGGAAGGGAATAGGAAGGACATCAAGGGGACCAGAGGGAGAAAGAATGGGTGAATCCAAACTGAGGGTAACCTCCAACTCCATGAGAAGTCCAATTAACTGGGGGCTTAAGTAAAGTGAAACATGAAACCATGGGGAACCCAAGGAGGGGAACCATGGTCTGGCACCAGTATCGGCTTGTTCTGTCATTACTCTGCTCTGCTGTTCTTGATTATTTGATTTATTTGATGATGAACTCCTCCTAATTGTAAGGTCGTGTCTATTGAATAAAAAAAGAAAAAAAAAGAGTGTGTGTGTGGTACGCACGAGGATCTGAGTTCGATCCCCAGTATCACATATAAAACTAAATGTTGGAAAAACAAAAACCAGATGAAATAACAAAGATGACTCTCGCTTTCTCTCTTTCACTCTTTCTCTCTCTCTTTAAAAAAAAATATGAAGGCTGTTTTGTGTTGGAATGATTAATTTAGAAAAACTGTGGGACTGTTTCATTAAGAAATGAGAGGAAGAAGAAAGCACACCAGTGTCTCAAATGATGGGGATTAAATGACACTTTAAAGGGCCTCCTATTTTAAAGGTTTTTAAAGCTTTTCCTATTTATTATGTAATTTCTTTATTCACTTCCTTGATTTCATCCGATTTATCATAATCTCATTATTAAAGCTTTTTAAACTTCACGTAAAAAAACAAAAAAAATTTAAAAATAAAATTCACATAAATCAAGGTTCCTTCTCTGTCCCTATATAATTTCTATTGTTCTGTATTCTGCTTCTAGTCTGTATCCAGACTTTCATGATTTCAATTGTGTTAGTCTATTCTCTGTTGTTATAGCAAAACATCTGAGTGTTTACACTTTATAAACAAACATGTTTCTTCAGCACACAGTCTAGAAGTTCAAGAGTATGTCACTGGCCAGGGCTTCGTGGCAAATGGCATCACAGTAGCAGGGGCACAAGGAGACTGAGAAGAGGACTTTAGGGCAGGTACCAGGCTTTCTTGTAAATACTGACAGTGTCCTGAGCTAAACCAGACCATTAGACCCGCATTAATCCCTTCTGAAGGTGTTGTGCTTTATCAACTTATTCTGAGTAAATAAGGTCATTTTTACCACTTCTAGTATTTCTATTATTATGCATGTGAACATTTGTCAGTTTATTTGTTAAACGTGCAATAAATAGGATATGTTATTCAATTTTTTCTATGCTTTATCATTTATAATAGTGTAATGTGGGTAACATGCCAAATCATGAATAATAATTTTTTTTGTATATTTTGTGTGAAACTTTTTTTTTTAATTTTTAAAGTTTTTTCAATAATTATAATTGGTGTGTCTTTGAAAAACTTACCATTTCACAATGGCATGTTTTAGTCTGTTTACTTAATATCTTGTTGTGTTTATTACTACCTATCATATGGGGTTAATAATGTCTCACTGAAAGAATTGTAGACAATCATAATGTTATGTAGCAAAATGTGTTGATCAAGGTCTAACATACATCAAGTATTTATTAAGTTTGCTTTTGTGTTATTTACTGATTTTTTTCATTCCTTCAGGGAGTGTTTTGAGTATGCTTTTATGTCAAGAATTGTGTGAGAATTGGAAATGTAGAAATTGATTCACCATGACATTCTCTACTTCGGATATCTTACTAGGGGACACAGGCCATTCAGATGCTGCATGGTTCAATATGTTAAATATTAAAATAGGACTGCTTGAAGTTCCACAGGTATACGGTTCCATGGATGTGGACGCCACTGAGAAGCATTGACGTCAATTAGAGAAAGGAGCTGAGATTAATGAGAAAGGACAAAGAAAGCAGGGATATAGGAAAAAATAAAGTGGCAAGTTTTAAAATCATTGATCTAAGCAGAGAAATCCAGAAGACAGTTAAGGTGTATGCCAGAATCCAAAGATTTGTTCTAAGAAATATGCTTGGAAATGTAATTGACATTCAGAGTTGATTACAAATGAAGAAGTAAAGGGGTGGCTAGCAGCGGAAAGGCTATCTCTCTTAGCTCCTGTTTTCCACTGCGCCACCCATTCACAAAGAATCCACACTTCTTCCAAAGAAATGATTGCCTTTCATTTCTGTATTAAACGTCTTAACATCTGAAAATTTTGTATTCAAAAATAACCTGGATTGTCTATATAGTCACATTCCACTTTTTGGCAAAAAGAATAAGCTGAAAAGTACTGGAACTTCTAGCTAGTCTCAATATTTCACATAAAAGTTTAATTTTTTTTGTCTTCGCTAAGGTTTTTGTCACTTTCTCTTTCATTTTTCAAACCATCCATTACTTTCTGGTCTAATAAGGCAGTGGTTTTCTAATTCATCTACAAATGAGGAGAGGCAAAATAAGATAATCTGAAACTTTAAAGTTATGTGTGTCTTAAAAAGTCAAATGGTAGCAACAAAAACTGAAGGCTCTGATTATAATTCCTTTGACCCTCTTTTTGGTCATCAGTTTCTTAAAGAGTGGATATTATGCACTCTGACCTAACAGTAGGTTCTAAAAAAATATAAACAATTCAGATTCTTTTTGAGTCTCATACATTTCCTATACCATTATCCCTGTACTCAATCCAATTGTATCGGAAGTTTTTTTGTATTTTCTCTTTCATTATTCAATTTAAAGCTCTAATTATCCCCTGCCTGTGGTTTCTGTCTGTCTGTCTCCATCTTTCAGTATTAGTTCTTTGTACAAGAACTCTCTGAAACAATGGGCATAGGTTCCATCTGCTCTGTTGAATAAAGTTAGAACTACGCACGCATGACTATTGGGCTCTAGAAATGTGGCTCACAAATTTGTTAAGCTGATTTTTTTCAACTCATTTCATGTTATTTTAATAATTTCAAAGAAGCTGACTGTAAATTTAATTTTAGTGCATTGAAACTTGAAGAACTTCATGTAGCTAATGGCCATGATGCGAGACACTGCAGCATGACACCCTCTTGGTTTTCTCAGTGTCTACCTTGCTATGCATTGAGCTCTCCTTTTCTCTTGTCTCTGTAATTATCTGTCTTTCACTCTAATTTGAACTTCGGCTATCTTTTTATGCTGTAGAGTCATTTGCTCAACTCAGTTGAAAGGCATAAAATTTTCACCAAGTAAAAGCACAAGTCACAGATTCATTCATGACATTAATTCTTCTTGGAGCATCTCTGGGGACTGCTGACTGGAGTTATTTGCATCTTTTGCTGGTTCAGATTTGATAAACTCTGAGGAGGCTTATCATGCATACACACACACACACACACATTTTTGTTGGTGGTGTTATTACTGGTGAACTACAAAAAAAAATACACCAGAACCATTCAGGGCACTTTTAAGTTCATGATTCTTGAAGTGATTTGAAAACAAGCAAATCTTACAAACATCTGTAAATATGTACAATATAAGTATTTACTCTCTGCTTTTATTTATGTTCACTTTTCAAACTTTTTTTAACACATCCATCATATCGTTTGTCTTACTCTTTAATCTCATAAATTTTGTATTTCCCACCTCAGAGACTATATCTATTAATAGATGTTTTAGTATAGTCTTATAATACTTAACCAAACCAAACTTTGACACATCCAACAATTTATAGATCAGCAGAAGCCTTGATTTAAGCAGCTGTTATTCAATTTAACTTTTAGAGCAGTGAGTTCAGTCATCAAGATGGTAAGAATTTAGTGATCATTCCCTCATAGAAATGCCAATTTGTACCACTTACACATAAAAATATCTTTACAAGAACTAAGAGATCAGGTGAGCGATTTCATTACCTGAATAGAGCATAGACATGTTTTTTAAATACAATAAATAGGATAGTTTTCTGTTATTTAAATTATCTTCATCATATCTCCTCCAAAACCAGTGAGCACAGGATGGAGAGGAATAATTTCCACATGGGAGATGGGAGTGAAGTAACTGATCTTACTGCAGACAGCAGACTCAGGTACACCCAACACACCTGTCAATGGGGTAACCCCCACAGGAGCCTGGTTTGCTGATTCTTCTGCTAAATGGAATATTAGTATACAGAAAAACTGAAGACACCAATAATAAAAAAGGAGATTGAGGCAGGATTCAAAGTCTCTCAACATAAAGATTCCAGGATCTTATGTCTTCATAGGTAAGTTCTACCAAACATTTAAGGAATAATTAATGCCAATAATCTCAAACTCTTCCAAAAAATGAAGAAGAAAGAAATCTCCTAAGCTTATAATTGAGACCACCTTATCTTGATACCAAAGCCAAATAATTATACTATAAAGATATATGTATATTTTCATACATACATCCTTCCTCAAGAACATAGATGATAAAATCCTCAGCAAATACCAGCAAATCTAATTCATTAACATGTATAAAGATCATATAGCGGGGCTGGAGCAGTGGCTTGGCAGTTACGGTGCTTGCCTGGCATGTGTGAGTATGTGGGTTTGAACCCCTGGACCGTGTTCACAGCAAAGTGTTGGAGCAAGGAAGATCACAGAAAAACTAAATAAAAATTACTTCTGTCTTTCTCTCCCTCTCTCTTATTATCCTTCTTTCTTAAAAAAAATATCATATGACATAATCTGGTGAGCTTACCTTGGGATACAAAGGTTATTCAGTCTGTGAAAATCAATATATGTGATACCATATTAACAGAATGAAGCAAGCAAATCAAGATCATGGCAAAAGTTAAAGAAATGGCCTCAGGAAAATTATTTTATCATAAAAAGAAGCTAAAATATTAAGAATATAAGGAGTGTACATTATAATAAAGGGTGTAAATAATAAGTCCACAGCTAACATCATACTTGCCATTATTAAAGTTCACATGGCATGAGACTTGATAGATGAATTGAATTTTACTGTGGTCCTTTCAGAGATCTTAGTCTCTCCTAATAATGGCTCATACTCTTTGTTTCCTGCATTTGATACTGCCCACAACCTGGAGCGATCATTCATTATTTAATTTTAAAAAGTCCATGTTACTGAAAATAAAAACCTAAGTCACAAATGTAAGACCATAATTTGCTTTATTACCTCAAATAATAAGTACTATATAATTTAATAGATGTTAAAGAACAGAAAATTTTCACCTGACCCTTGCTAAACTGACTCAACAGAGAAGGCTAAAATAAAGTTCCAGACTGCATGATCATAACCTCAAAAAACTCAGGATAAAAAGTGACTAAACTTCCTCAAATTTGTAACACCTCTATTCGAGTATAGTCCAATATCCTATCCTGTGTCTATATTGCACCCAGCAGAGTTATCTTGCATCATTTAATGAAAGCTTGAACTAATAGTTTTTAGATGGTTTTTCTTTTCAAACAATATACAACTGCTCTATGCTTCTAACATTTGTATTCAGTAGAGGCACTGCTTTAGAAAATTAATGGTGCTTGTCAAAATTTTATGGTGAATTGTTACAAATTTGTAAATGTGTTGATAAAGTTCAAATTTTTCTAACTCACAGAAATGTACCTTTGCTCTCAGAAACCGGAAAAGATATTAGAAATACACCTTTGGAGCTTTTCTACCATGTCTTTTAATTTGTCAAAATATTGGGGTAACTACCATTATTATTCTATTTATTTGGAATAAATTCACAGCAAGAGAGGCATTGTTAAGCGTAGCTGTTTATAAAGTTCAACATTCTTTTTCACTTCGTTATCATTTTTTGTTATGAAAATATACAAGCTGCACATTTTGTTTATGTAGTATTATTACTCATCAATTCACTTTATATTTAAAGTTTCCCAAGATAAATTATTAGATGTAAAATTAATATAAAAATGTTTCTGTGTTTAGTAAACTAAATTTGATTCTACTAGTTTCAGGTAGTAAAACTGTGAATGGTGCTTGAGGAATTATTACTTCTATTCATAAGTACATTCATATATTAATAAAAAAGTTAATCTAAAATACAAGACAAGCTAGGTATTAAAATCTGCAGGACTGATGTTTCCCTGTGGTGTGGGGGTAAACTTCACAGAGAGTACCTGGGGGCTCTGTCGTTCTAATCAAGGTGTTCCTTGTGCAGGCATCTTAAACATCATCAAGCTTCATGCCAGGATGAGCATTAGCCTACTTTTAGAAATGAGTAAATTGAAGTTGAGAGGAATATAGTGATTTTCTCAAGGTTGAGTGGCAACTTAATGGTAGAATCAGGAATAGAAAACAATTTTGTACTCCATTCTCAGTACATCACTCTCTTTTCGAATAAAGATGTGACTATATATAGTTATGTGGTTATACTTTTTCTTGTAAGACTGGAATTTGATATCCATTTTGAATTCCTTTGATAACTGTGATAATAAAGCCTGATTCCACTTTGGACAACACTGACAAATCTTCCCTGTTTATATATTGTACTTGATAAATGTACATAAGACCTACATTAGTATGAGTTTAAGATGGTGTTATCACGTTTACACTTCCTGTTAGAGAGTGTTAGATTGCAGCAGGCTCTCATTCTGCTGTTAACAATTAAAAAAATGAAGAATTACTGAACTCTTACTTTAAAGATAACAGAGTTAAAGGAGCAAAAAACGTGATTAGAATAAAATCAGATCATAAGAATTTTCAGAAGTAAATTCACATTAATCAGTGTGCTTTACTCTGTTGACTTAAGCTGAAATAGGAATTGTCCTATGGAAGACAGAAGGAGAAACCAGAAGGTGTTTAATTATAATTCAGGGGTGTTGATGATGAAAAAAGACGTCTCATTTTATGTTGTCTTCATAGACACATTAAACTTCTTATAAAATTATCTATATTTATTGATTATTGAGAAATTCTTAACAAATGCCAAAGATATAAAATTACCTTTATACATTTATTCATTATTATCATTTTTAAAGTTATTTACAAATGAAAAGAATCAGTACGTTTTTGATATATGAAGAAATAATAAGAAATGAATCTATGCAAAACATTAACTATAAATCAGATATATCTTTAGCACTGTTTCATATATATTCATGGATACTTTTATACTTACCTATATGTAAATATTTACTTACATACATACATATTAATATATATATAGGGAGTATGTAATAATGAACATATACATTAATATAAATGGCAACTTACACAATTGCTAGAAATATATACCCAAATTATTCACCTCATAATTTTCCTGGGTAGTGTTTCAAAGTTGGCTTACTTTGGCTCTAAGTAAAGTGCAATCTGTTGAAATAATTATATGATCATTAATTGGTAATTTTTATATTTAAGTGTCCAATTTCCAGGGGATGTTTATGTATTTCAAAATAGTTCAAATGAAAAGAATTCCAGGAGCAGCAGCTATGCATAATGCCCAAATTTCTTTTCTAATACCATTTCCCCCTGAAGAAACAAGGATGCTTGGAGAAATGGCTGATTCTAAAACTGAAAATAAAAATGTGTATAGTGAGCAGAGAGCATCTCAATGTGTCAGGAAATCATGCGCACACACACACACACACACACACACATACACAAAAAAACATGCACAATGAGGAGTTGTAAAATTGATGCAGTTTTCAAAGTTCTGGAATAATTTGAGCAAGAAGGTAAAGTTGTGTTGGATTAAAGTTTCTAATAAACATCCACAAAACAACTAAATATCCAAAAATCATGTTGATGTAAATGTTTAAATATGCAAATAAATCAAGGAAATGGACAAATTTATCATGCAAAACTCTAAGCCATTTCTTTCAAAGTGTTGTCCTTAAGGAGATAGAGCACAATTTCCCACTCCTTAACCATGACCTGAGCATAGTGAATTTCTTCAAAGTATCATGGCTTGGAGAAAAAGACTAACTTGACCTTAAGCATTATGACCAGGGTTAGCATCAAATATCATGGAATATTTATAGGCGGTACCTTGATAGAAGGGGATAAGAACGGTTTTCCAACTCTGGGATCTTCCTCCTCTAAACACTTCCCAGGCTAATTAGGAGAAGCACATCAGAAAAATCCCAATGGAGGAGCATAATATAAAAATGAACAGTGATCTTTAAGATTTTCAACGTCACCAAAATTACCAACATCTAAGAAACTGTCATAAATAAGAGAAGTCCAAATATAATGTGATTTCCTGGAAGAAATCCTGAAATAGAAAAAAAGATATTAGCGAAATCTACAAAAATTATGAACTTTTGTTAATAACAATATATTGATATTTACTGTGATGATTGTACCATACATATCTAGATGATTTTTAATAGTATTGGAGACTGGGTATGTGGAATATGGTAACTTTCTTCTATCATAACAATGTCTATGAATCTAAAAATGTTACAAGTTAATTAACAAAATTGTTCAACTTTTACTAGGAAAAGTGGTCCACGCAAGGCCTTAAGCTAAGAATTTTCTTGTATGTGTGCATCCACATGTATATGAAATTCATACACTTCCGCATGTCCACAGGAGTGCACTATACTGTTCTTCTGACTGAACTATGGATGTACCATTTGACCTGGTTTGTCCAATGGCATGTGAGAAGTTTTAAATTGTGTGACTTGGTTTGTCTTCTACCTTATATCTTCTATCTTATATGTCTAGGGAAATTCTTGCCCAAGGAGAGAGTTGACATGTGGAGTAAGTATGAGCTCTACTCAAAGCTGAGAGCCAAGTTCGGCTCCCTACCCTAAAGTTTGGCACTGTATAGTCCCACCTGTTGCACAGACTACAAGAAAAACAAGTTCCTGATATCCATTATTGAAGGTACAAGTGATGTTATTGTGTAACTACTGTAGCAAAAGTAGAATAATTTAGTGTGCCACTCAAATCAAGTAGGTGGTCGCTGCTGTTTTTTTCTGTAGGTTAAGTGCATTCTTATTTGTGTGTTTGACGTCCCCAACAACACAGTATATACCAAACCTTTATACATGTAAAAACTTTGCAGTTTTAAATTTTTCCAGGTAAGTATATACATAGTTTAATGAGCATTCAGGAAATGAGGGAAAAATATGTACCTGAGATACTTTTGATTATCAAAGTTAGAAGCATTTATATTTTTCTTCTTCAAGATTTTGCAAAGCAAAGTCAGCCCAATTTCATGGTCAACTCCACAAGTAAAATAGGGAAGCCCAAAAATTATGATTATTGAATTGGTTTCATTTTTTAAGGCCTTCTTCTGTACCCTCTGTTTGGAGACAAGAAATTATGTATTTTACTGATAATAAGGGATAATGGTTAGAAGGGAAATTTAACCACTATCAGCTGCAAATGTAGTTCTACTTGAATATGTGCATAATATATATTTTGATTTTTAAAATATGTGGTGTTTATTCCTGAAATGCTTTTGTGCATATGTAACAAATTCATGTATACACACTTAAAATACATATGTACTCGAATATACATTATGTGTAGGAGTAAATACCTAGAGAGTGAGCTAGATGGCGATATAGTCTATAAAGATGTAATTTTACCTTAATGATAAATAGATTATGATCCTATCATGTCTGGAGAAACTCAAACAACAGCAATCTGTATGTGATGTTTGGTGTGATTTTTCTCTTATTGTATAGGATTATTTATCTGAAAATCTATAAGATAATCCATATTCCAAAGTCACTTAAGAATTTGACAATGATAATAAATGAAAATAAGTTTTACCAAAAAATATTTATAGTATGTTCCATGTAGGTTGAAATATTTGTGATTCTACACAGTTTAACAGTAAACTGTCAGATATATTCCATTATTTATGGCAATATGCTTTGCTGAATAAATATGCCTTTTCCCTAATTTATATACTTTATTTCATTTAATCAAAGAAGCATTATTTCCCTCTCTGAATAATATAAAAATATAGGGGAATAATATTCAATTAATTATAATGTGATGCTATATTCAGTGGCAAAGAAAGATCATTTAAATATTTTCTTACTGTTTATTGTAGCAGCAAATTCAGGTTTTGATGTCAAAACAGGAATATATTTAAAACCACAGCATGTTCTACAGTTTTTCAACCTTCTGCACTGCTATGTTGTCATCCTGGTAATACAGCACATATAAGATCACCAGGCAAATAAAGGTAATTGTAATTCAGGTTAAATATAAAAAGGCTACTTCATTTTATAAAAACATACTAAATATGTTTGATAGGGAACTAAGTGCCACTAATAATTTTGGATCAACTAAACATATAGTGATTAGAAAATCCCTATAAACAAGGTGCCATGTGTATAGATAAAAAGACAGAACAATTCATTCTATTAATGTTTTTATATTTGTCATCCAGTAGGAGAAATAATATGAATAGAAAATCAAATTCCCTTTTACAGAGATCTGAATTATGAAGGAACAAGCTTAACACTAATAGTCATATATCAAATGGATATATGCAAAATATTTGCTGAGCATGAAATAAAGGGCAGTGGTAGTGAAGGTAAGTTAGGAAGGGAATAATGTTATTTGATGGAGGGGACAGGAAATTTATTTGTTCAGTCATGGGGAAGCTTTCTTAATACTGTTTATAATAGTCTGTCTCTTTCTTCCATATTGACTTTTAACTTTCTGCAGATGTTTCACTGAGAATTTAAATTTTGCTCAAGCTGATCTCAACATATTTATTAAGATATTATCTACCACAATACTTGTTGGCCTTTATTTTCTAACATTTACTATCACAGAAAATAAAAGTAGTTGGCCTCAAAATTTCATGATGCTGGATGTCAAATGTCCAGAATCCCATGCTGGGTAGTAGGAAATTGTTGGGAACATGAGGTTCAGCTGGCTTGTAAGAGAATTGGTGGTAAACAACTCTAAGGGGTTCAGCTGGCTTGTAATTAGCAAATTGCCTGATCGCATGACTAAGCTATTCAGCCACTCATTTGTTACAGTTGGAGAAAGGTGTTTGCATTGTACCCTATTGGCTGTTGTAATGGATAAATAGAATAGCAGCTAGTCAGGTAAAGCAAGCGGCCCAAGAAGGAAGTAGCCAAAGAAGAGAAAGCAGCCAGAGAAGAAGCAGCCAAAGGAGAAGCAGTAGCCAGAGAAAAGCAAGAAAGCAAGCAGCCGCGTCCTGAAGGGAGAAAGCAGAGAAGATGCATAGAACCGGAGAGATCAGCAGAGACGTCAGATCAGCAGCGGTAGAAGATGCAGGTCCCGTGTTCCAGCCGCCGGCGTTCGCCCCCTTGTTCCCGTCTCCCCAACCCTTCCTAACTCAGCCCCTTGGAGGACGGCCCAGCGTTGGGTCGTTCTGCCCGTTCCTCGCTCTGGAGTGCAGTGGGGAGCGACTCCTCGCCCCATCCCCTCCCTAACTCGGCCCCTCGGAGGACGGCTCACTAGGCCGGTCTGCCCGCTTCTCGCACAGGAACGCTGCGAGGAGCGACTCCTCTTCTTCCCCCACCCCCAGCCCTGTCCTGCCGGTGCCGGCGGCCGGTTCCCAGTGTCCTGCTGGCCCCACGGGGAACAGCTAAGGTCCCCTGAGGCTGTTCCCGCCACTCCCCACTCCAGAACCCAGGGCGGGGGGGGCAACAGGAAATGTGAACTCTTTCTTGCTTTCTTCCACATATTCTGTTCTTTAATTGGCTGAAGGTGTGGGTTACAGCAGCAAAAAACAAACAAAACAATCTCACATATCACCTTTCAGCCACCAGCAGCTCCCTGGCAACCAGAATTCACTGAACTGTTAAGTTGGAATCAAACACCTGCAAATAATCAGTGCATTTGCATTTTTGTTTTGTTCGTTTTTTAATTAGGTCACCATGTTCTTACACATTGAAGGGATTCATTGCTACATATTTGTATATGCATGCATACTGATAATGTAGCTTGAGCCCCATCCTTAAACAGGATCTCCCCCTCTTTGCCCACTCTCCACTCCCTTGTTTCCAATGTGATGTCCCCTACTATGTATATAAATGTATATACATATATATATGCATATTAATTTTTATGTTTTCAAGATTTAAATGCCTGCATTTAAATACCATACAGAATTAACCCACGTTTTCCCTCCCTCTCCATCCTCCCTTTCTCCTCTCTCCACCTCCCCATAGATACAGCTCTATTAATTTATGTGATAATCCAAATTTGGTATGTATAGTAAATAAACTTGTTTAACTTTCACCCTTTCCTTGGTTTTACTCTAGCTTCAACAAATGAGAGAAAACCTTCAAACTTTAAGTCTCTGGGTTTGGCCTATTTTGCTCAGAATTTTTTTTCCCATTTCTATCCATTTGCCTGCAAAAGACATGATATCATTCTTTCTCATAGCTGAGTAGAACTCCATGGTGTGTATATCACCACAGTTTTGGGATCCATTCATCTAGTGAGGGGCATCTGGGTTGATTCCATAATTCAGCTATTGTAAATTGAGCTGCTCTAATCATCAATGTAGCTGTAATATGATTATTTTAGCTCTTCTAGGAAAATACCCAACAGTGGGATATCTGAGTCTTATGGTGGTTCCATCCTTAATTTTTGGTTTTGTTCTTAATTCAATATTTAACTCCATACAAACTTCAGGGAAGGGATATTGCCTGAACTGATAACACTTCAGTATTGAAGAGTCTTGTAATATTTGTATCTAATTTGACATTATATCTGAAATCTAAAATCAGTAAAACTTTTATACAAATTAACTTTTCTGAGATAAAAACACTATTGAAATTAAACACAAAAACAACTTCTTGAAAAGCATCAGAAAATTTAATATTTTAATGATGTTTTATTTGAAAAGATAGAGAACATTGAAATTGTTTAAAAATAGCTAAATTCATTAGAATTAAAATAAACGTTTTTTAACTATTATTTTTAATTTGCCTTCAAGCCTTAAAACATTTTGCATACTTTTGATTTTTATTCCCTCTTTGGACTTGGTGGTCATCTCTCCTAAATGAATAATTTATTTTTAAATTGGTAGAAAATTATATTTTTAAAAATAAGCAAAATTTTCTTTTTATGGTGGTAGTTTTTTCTTTAATTCTTTCAGAACAAACAATAACCTACACCTCACAAACAAAAGGAAGTTTGTTTCCATTGTGAAATTTGATTTTCTTCTCTATTTACTGCTTTTTTTTCTTTTCTTTTTTTTAAGAGGGAAGGACAGTAAGAGAGAGAGAGAGAAGGGGAGAGGGAGAGAGAATCATTTTTTATTGAGCTTTTCACTTGGCTTTTATTGCTCTGACACTTAGTTGTGTACATGGGTGCTGGGGTTTGAACCCGTGTACTTGCGCATTCTGGGCAAGCACTGTAACCGCCAACCCACTGCTCCAGCCTCATACTTACTGCATTCTTAAGATATCTGAAGAATAGAAGAAAGAACTTAGAGGAAAGAGAAGTTATAGAAAATGCATGGCACCTGATGGGCACGTAGTAATGCATTATTATTTTTATTATCAAATTTGTACTCAAATTTGGTCCAATAACAATTTATGTCTGAACATATGTCAGAATTTTTCTTTATAGATATTGTATCAGGTCATCATTGTTCTTTACTGAGAATGTGACTTTATTCATTTTGAATTTTTTTAAGCAAATTTATGAGCTTTTTGTTTTTAAGAAAAGAAAATCTTACCAAGTTCGCCAAAGTTCAACACAGTATTCTGATTGGATTTCTATCTTGGGACTTTGATGTTACGAGTGTCCTTATAACAAAAATTCAAATGATAGTAGTTGTTAAAAAACTGATTTTTTTTTTTTTTGAGGGTGGTTGATTTTAGCTCAAAATGTTTCCTCCCTCACTTTATAACTAAGACTTTTTTATTTTGTTTTTGCTTTTGGGGTGTGTGTGTGTGTGTGTGTGTGTGTGTGTGAATGTTTAGAGTCATGTTCTTCTGTCTGATTTTGTTACCTTAGGCCTTACATTTCTCCTTCGGGTTTCAATATTCCATCAAAAAGGACTAGTTTGAGAATTCAAATGCTCTGCCACTTTACATTGGTTGAAGCCCGATTAGTTTTAGCTTCAGAAATAAGGGTTTTTTTTTTTTTTTTTTTTTTTTTTTAGTGAGTTTTGGCATGAGTCCTGGTTGGTTAAAAAGGAAGCATATTTATCATTTGCCATTTTACTTTTCTTTTTAAATTAGGAAAAAAGATAAAACATATTCTGCAGTAAAAATCTTAGCCAAATGATTTAATCTATGAGAAAAAAAATCTGTCATTGAAATGCTTTCAAGTTTGATTTTCCCCTTTGGGGGAGAGTCAATACTTAGAGCAATTTAAACAATTCTGACATACCTGTAAATAAAATGGTGGTTTATTATTACAAATATGAAAATTAACTGCATTAAAAGGTAGGAAGAAAACATTTAAAATTTCTAATTTAGGGTAAATACAAATGAAAGAAAGCGCAGGCTTCTCAGTTATCCTGCATAAGGTTGTGCCCTGGCAACTGACTTTTGCTTGTCTCCTTTAGAAAGTGACATCAACATCACTGATACATTTAAAAGGACAAATAAGCTATTAGCCCTTGATGAGTCACACCATAATAATAAAACATTGAAAACTTTCAGCTGACCTTATAAGAGGCTTCTGAGCTGTCTTTAGCATACCAGCTGTGCCTTAACCATCTTGTGAAACTTCCTTTAATCATGTGATATTAAGAGCATGCACATATAACTCATATATATATATATATTCTATCTAGATTTAAGTTGTAATTAAATGGTACTAAGTACAACTTTACTTAGAAGAATCGGTATAAACTATTTTTGGATAATCTACACTTCTTCACTTGAGTACTGTAGTTCTAATTACTTTAAAAATATTTTTTGTATATTCTTGTGTGCTTTTATCTCATGGTCTAAATAGCTGTTCACTTGTTCCAACTTTGTGGTTTCACGTTACGGTTTAGCCATGTTAGGAATCTAATTACTTCAAAAATTCAAAGTATGTACTTTCTCCTGATGAAAATGTTAGACTTCTTAAAGGACGTAAATGAAGTCCATAATGGATCAAATATCTCAACTTTCAAACATTTTCAGGCTTAGGAAATGAAACTCATTAAATTATTTATATCTCACATTTTGTATAGTTTGTTTTTTGGAAATGATAAGGGTCAGATGATGTTTCATGTGGTTTTCTCTTTTGACATATATATATATATATATACATATATATATATATACTGTAGCCTATACAGGATATATTGATCTTTTAGAGAATAAAATAGGTCTACTTTAATAAATGGATGCCCATTCATACTTAGCCTTCATGAAAATTTCAGTTATAATTTTTAATCAGTTTTAGCTTTTGTGCAACATGGAAACCCCAATACATTTTTGGTTATCATTGAAAAACCAGAAGGCAGAGTCTGGACGATAATGGATTTTGGTACATTTTCATACTAGTAAGCTACAACATTTTCTTCTTCCATTGTATTTTTTTTTTTTTAGAGAGAGAGGAACATTGAGAGAGAGAAAGAGAGAATCCACCCTATTCAGTTCTTCATGTGGACTTTGCTGCTCCAAAATTTTGATGCGTATGTGGTGTTGGGGTTCAAACTTGCATCTCTGCGCATGCCAGACACACACTGTAACCTCCGAGGCACTGCTCCAGCTCTCTTCCATTGTAATTTTAATTATATGCTTGCACTTGATAGTTTTACCACTATGTGTTTCTTTTAATTTGGCTTTCATACTGTGTTTGCAATCAAAGTTCATAAAAAAACAAATAAAAATCTTTGCCAGGCTAAAATGGATACATTTTTTTCCCTATACAAGCCTGGAATCCATCAACATTAGAGATTCCTGAATTCATCAAAGGTTTATGATTTTAAAAATCTCCATGGCTATTTCTACACAAATTTACTTAAAAGAGTTCATTCTGGTCCATCAGCATCTGCTGCCATATGTTAGTTCTGATTTGTTAAGCATTTAAAAGAGGACAAAGGTTTAAAACTTTTTACTATACAAAATGTGGCCAATAATAAAAAATGTGCTTACTGATATTCATTAACTTTACTTTAATCTTAATTTCTTTTCCAGATCCTTGGTGACTCATGTTGAGTGAATTTTACAGATATCTGTGATCTATTAAGAACTTTGGAAGTATACAGAGTGTGTTGAGAACATCATCTGGAATTTTTATAACTCTATTTAGCAATGTGAAACTATATTTGGCTATAGAAATTTTCTGCTTCCTAAATTTTGAAACAAAGAATTTTTAACATCAAAGTTCCTTTACTCTTGGCTTTTAAATAGAGAAATGACTGTACCTACAGTTTGTGTAAAATCCCAGGTAATTTTAACATAATTACAGAAATAACTGACTGAAAAAAACAAACGACTTTGGAAGAAAGATAATAGGTACAGAATAAAAGTTTGAATTCCTCTGGCTTTTTTATTTCCATAAAGCCATGAAGCTATGAATAACTGTAAGACAGCACGTTCCTTCAAGACCTGGAAGATCCTGCACAGTTTTAACAGTACTGTGTTATGCTGCCGTTCAGTATGGTTTTAAAATAACGAGTTGAATTTTTTGTTTGTCTTCTTACGCAAATATTTACAAAGAACATATTCTCCTGTATCTTCATGAAGCTCAGCAATAATAGCATTATGTTCTTAATCAAGAAAGGAAGGCAGAATTAAGGCCAAGCATCCCTACCAATTATAACTTGTGATGGCTTTCCAGTTTCTCAGGAAGACGTTTTCTTCTCTGTTCCACTCTTATGTATCTTGCCCTGTTTAATGATGCCCACCACAACAAATTCATTTCTCTGCAAAAAGTGAATTCAATTCCCAGTAATATTTTTATTCCTTCTAGAATTATTTCCATGATATTATATCTCTGGATTCAATGATGGAAGGAGAGACATCACACACAATTGTGTTTTCTAATTTGCTAGAAATTATCTCCAAAATTGTACTTTGAGTAGTAATTCATTTCCTATTGGTAATAAAATTTGACAAGTCAATTTGTTCAAATTAGGTTTTAACTAGATATCTAAAGATCTGAACCAAAGGTCATATGAGAAATATTTTTAAGAATCGAAAGAGAAATGCATTTCACAAAAAAGTTGAGATATAGAATCAATTAATTTTTACCAACAGAAATCTTAAGTTCCCTTTTTATTTCTTCAGCATCTCTATTAAGAATCAAATCTAGTTGGGCATGATGGTGCATGCCTGTAATCCTACCTTTCAGGAGGCTGAAGCAGGAGGGTTTGAAGTTGAAAGCCAGCCCCTGAAACCCTATTTTAAAAGAAAAATGGGCTGAGAAAATCACTCAATGGTTAAGGTCTCCTAGATCCAATCCCCATTAAACAAAACAAAACAAAACAAAAAAAAATTGTGTGTGTGTGTGGGGAGGGGGGGGAAATGTAGGACTAAATGTAATTGACTACCTTGCATGAGGTTCCAGGTTCAAACCCAGGAAACTCTCATACTTCCCCCCAAAACAGAGCACTGGTGAGACCCTCCTGGAAACATACCTTTTGGAGACCAAAGTAGGAAGATCCTATTCTAAGTCACCTTCTTTGGCAACATAAGACTTGTTTTAAAATTTCAGAAAAGTTTGAGGATGAGCTCAATGATTCTGCACCCATGTGTTGATAACCAGTACCAAAAAAAAAAAAAAAAAAAAAAAGGAGTCTGGGGGTACGTGGAGAACTAAACCTATTTGATTCAAATCAGGGTACTTTTGAGCTTATTTTCCTTAATACACAAAAAAATACCCATATTAATACTAAAGTTCAGTAAAAGAGACTATGAAGCCAAATAAGACCTCACTACTAAGACCTCACTACGTGGAGAGTTGATTTGAATACACCCTAATACATCACGGGAATTTAGCAGATTAAACAAACAGTGGAATGAAGACCTCTGCTACATGGATGTTGCCTTGCATAGTGGAAAATAACTCCACATTGTCAAATGCTGTGTGGACCTTTCTCAGCCTTCAGTCTCCTGTTCAAAATCAGTATTTCTTTTTTAAATTATATTTATTGTAAACTTATGCACAAAAACTTAAAAATTAAACACACAGATGTGGTAACATTTGATGTTTCAAGGCATGTACATATTATGTAATGTTTAAATCAGGTTAAACATATCTCTTTTCCAGTATTTATCATTTATTTTTTAAAAATCTTTTCCTTTTTTATTTTTAATTTTTTTTAATTTTTTTATTTTTGAAAAACCATACAAGTTTTTAACAAAATAATATCAAATGTGTATAGATTCTGGATATTACAATTACCCCCAGGAGAGCCCCACCAATTACCCACCCTTATCCCTCCCTTCCCCTTCCCCCCATATCTCTAAAAAAGGATTATGTTGTATAGCATTATATCTTATCTGGATTTAACATATGATAATAGAAAAACTTTCTCACTGGCCAGGGTCTAGTCCCAACCTCCACAGATGAGTGGAGACAATCATCCATTAGTTCTCTGGGTTAAGCTGATTTTACTCAGCATGATTTCTTCCATAGCCATCCATTTTCCTTCAAAGGCTGCAATATCATTGTTTCTAATTGCTGGGTAAAATTCCATGGTATATATGTACCACAGCTTTTGGATCCATTCATCCAGTGAGGGACATCTGGGTTGTTTCCATAGCCTAGCAATAGTAAATTGTGCTGCTATGAACATCGATATTGCTGTGTCACTATAATGTGCTGATTCTAAGTCCCCTGGAAAGATACCCAGGAGTGGAAGAGCAGGGTCGTATGGTGGGCTCATCCCTAGTTTTTTAAGGATTCTCCACACTGCTTTGCAGAGGGGCTGTACCAGTCTACAGGTCCACCAACAGTGTGTTAGTGTCCCTATCTCTCCACAGCCCCTCCAGCATCTATTATTGTATATTTTCTTCATCAATTCTGACTGGTGTAAGGTGATATCTTAATGTGGTTTTCATTTGCATTTCTCTGATTACCAGAGATTTAGAGCACTTTCTCATGTATTCATTGGCTTGAACAATGTCCTCTGGTGAGAAGTTTCTATATAGCTCTTTGGCCCATTTATTAATTGGGCTGTTAGTGTTTTTGTATTTGACATTTTTGAGGACTTTGTAGATTCTGGATATTAGACCCTTGTCAGAGGAATCATAGCCCGTTATTCTCTCCATTTCCATAGGAAACCTCTTGACTCTTTTGATTGTTTCCTTGGCAGTACAAAAGCTTTTTAGCTTTATGGCATCACATTCACTGATTTTTTACTTTACTTCCTTCACTTTCGGAGACCTGTTGAGAAAGTCTTTGCCTACTCCCATATGTTGAAGTGTTGGACCTAATTTGTCTTCTATCAGTTGCAACTAAGCTGGTTTAATGCCTAGCTCCTTGATCCATTTTAATTTGATTCTTGTGCAAGGAGAAAGATATGGGTCTAATTTCAATTTTCTGCAAGTGGATGACCAGTTTGTCCAGCACCATTTGTTGAAGAGGCTGTCACTTCTCCATGTAATATTTTGTCCCCCTTTGTCAAAAATCAGATGTTTAAAGATTTCAGGATTTGTTTCAGGGTCTTCTATTCTATTCCATGGTCTTCTTTCCTATCTTGATACCAGTACCGTGCTGTCTTTGTTACTACGGCTCTATAGTATAGTTTTAGATCTGGAATGGCAAAACCACCTGTTTCATCTTTCTTGCTTAGTAGTGTTTTGGCAATTCTTGGTTTCTTATTGTTCCAAATGAAATTGAGAATTGCTTTTTCTATGTCTGTAAAGAATGACATAGGTATCTTTATAGGGATAGCATTAAATCTATATAAAGCTTTTGGTAGAATGGCCATTTTTATTAGATTGATTCTGCCTATCCAAGAGCATGGGACATCTTTCCATCATCTTCTTAGGTCATCTTGGATTTCATTCTTCACTGTTCGATAGTTTTCATTGAAGAGATCTTTGATTTCCCTTATTAGGTTGATTCCCAAGTATTTTATTTTTTTGAAGCTATTTTGAAAGGGACTGATTTCCAGAGTTCTTCTTCAGTCCTGTTATTATTAGTGTATAGGAAAGCTATTGATTTATGCATGTTGATCTTGTATCCTGCCACTTTGCTAAATCTATTTATGAGTTCGAGCAGTTTACTGCTGGAGTTTTTTGGTTCTTCCAGATACAGGATCATGTCATCAGCAAAAAGAGAGAGTTTGACTTCCTCTCTTCCTATTATTATCCCTTTGATTACTTTCTCTTGCCTAATTGCCCTAGCTAGGGTCTCAAGAACAATATTGAATAAAAGTAGTTAGAGCAGACAACCTTGTCTTGTTCCCAACTTTAATGGAAATGCTTTCAGCTTTTCTCCATTTAGTATTATACTAGTAGAGGGTTTAGCATATATAGCGTTAACAAAGTTCAGAAATGGTCCATTGAACCCCATCTTCTCTAGAGTTTTGAACATAAAAGAGTGCTGGATTTTATCAAAGGCCCTTTCTGCATTCGTTGAGGTGATCATATGGTTTTTGTCCTTGATTCTGTTTAAGTGGTGGATTACGTTAATTGTTTTGCATATGTTGAACCAGCCCTGCATTCCTGGGATGAAGTCCACTTGATCATGATGTATTATTTTCTTGATAAGTTTTTGAATATGGTTTGCTAGTACTTTGTTGAGGATTTTTGCATCCAAGTTCATAAGGGATATTGGTCTTTAGTTTTCTTTTCTTAATGTATCCTTGTCAAGTTTTGGTATCAGCATTACGGTTGCTTCATAGAAAGTGGGTGGGAGCATTCCCTCCTTTTCAATTTCTTGGAATATCTTAATAAGGAGAGGTGCTACTTCCTCCTCAAAAGTGTGGTAAAAATCTGCAGAGAAGCCGTCTGGTCCTGGGCTTTTCTTCTTTGATAGACTTTTAATTGCAATCTGGATTTCCATGACAGTGATTGGGCTATTTAGGAATTCAATATCCTTCTGATTCAATTTAGGGATATTGTATGTGTCAAGAAATTTATCCATTTCTTCCAAATTATCAAATTTGGAGGAGTATAGGTTTTCAAAATATGATCTTACAGTTTGTTGGATTTCTATGGGGTTAGTAGTGATCATTTCCTTTTCATTGGATATTTTATTGTTTGCCTCATTTCTCTCCTTCTTTTGGTTAGATTCGCTAGGGGCCTATCTATCTTGTTTATTTTTTCAAAGTACCAGCTTTTTGTTTCAGTGATTCTTTTTATTGTTTTTTTTTTGTTTGTTTGTTTTCAATTTCATTGATTTCAGCCCTGATCATGATTATTTCCTGTCTTCCGCTGGCTTTGAGGTTAGATTGTTCTTCCTTTTGGAGGGCTTTGAGATGAAGTGTAAGCTTATTTATTTGGGATCTGTCGTCATTTTTATTGTGGGCACTCAATGCTATGAAATTTCCCCTTAGGAAATCTTTCATGCTGTCCCAGAGGTTTTGATATGTTGTGTCTTCATTTTCATTCTCTTCAAAGAATTTTTGGATTACTTCTTTCATGTCTTCTTGGATCCATTCTTCATTTAATAGGGTATTATTCAATCTCCATGAATGTGTGTGTTTTCTGTTATGATTATTGCTGTTGATTGCTAGGGTCATAGCATTGTGGTCTGAAAGGACACATGGGATGATGTCTACTTTTTTATATTTGCTGAGATTATCTTTATGAACCAGAATACGATCTAGTTTGGAAAAGGAGAAGAAGGTGTATTCTGCTAACTTAGGATGGAAAATTCTATATATGTCTGTTACATCCATTTGGTTTATGGAGTTATTCAGGCTGGTGATTTCTTTATTCATTTTTTGTTTTGATGATCTGTCTAATGG
>PVKS010021478.1:0-35149 GCA_004027875.1 Aplodontia rufa | reverse complement strand
GTAGCATGGCTTTCCTCCCGTGCAGGGCACTCCTCGTAGCATGGCTTTCCTCCCGTCCAGGGCACTCCTCGTAGCATGGCTTTCCTCCTCATAAGTCCAGGTTAACTTTGGTTTGTTTGTTTTTGCAGTGCTGCTGAGGATGAACCCTGAGCCTTCCCCAGCCCTTTTCATTTCTTTCTTTTCTTTTTTTTTTCTTTTTTTTGAGAGAGTGGGGAAGAAAGAGAGGATCAGTTTTTTTATTTAGTTTTTCATGTGGCTTTCATTGCTCTGACACTTCGTTGTGCATGTGGTGATGGGGTTCAAACCTGCGTCTTTGCCCTGCCAGGCCAGTGCTGTCATTGCTGAGCCACTGCTGGGCGCGCGCGCGCGCACACGCACACACACCCACACACACCCGTGCCTGGAGAGTAAGCGCTGACCTTGATGCTGTGAAGACCTGGTCTCCGCCCTCAGGGAGACATGCGTGAGATCCATTTCCATTTCTGTGGAGCCCGTGGTAGAAAGGAGTTCTTTCCTGTTTTTGCATTGCTGGGGTGGAGCCGGGGTTTGCACATGGTAGACAAGGCCCCTCCAGTGCGCTGCGCC
Organism: Aplodontia rufa; assembly: GCA_004027875.1. Classification (NCBI taxonomy): domain Eukaryota; kingdom Metazoa; phylum Chordata; class Mammalia; order Rodentia; family Aplodontiidae; genus Aplodontia; species Aplodontia rufa. The sequence continues at coordinate 34,564 of PVKS010021478.1, read as the reverse complement.
TCAGCCCTGTCACTGGCAGAATGTTTTTTTCTTTTTAGAGGGAGAGAGTGAGAGAAAGAATTTTATTAATTTTTTTATCTGGCGTTTGTTTCTCTAATACTTAGTTGTATATGTGGTGCCAGGCAAGCACCCAGTTGTTGAGCCGCTGCTCCAGCCCCACTGCTAGAATTTTTAATCTTTGCTATATGTCAGCAAGCTCTCAGTTCCTTGATTTAAGGTCCATTTGTTTTGATAGGTACCTTCTTTTTAAGTGAACGAGGGGGCTGGAGCAGTGGCTCAGCAGTTACAGCACTTGCCTGGCATGGGCGAGAACACGGGTTCGAACCCCAGCACCACATACACGATGAAGTGTCGGAACAACGAAAGCCACATGAAAAACTAAATAAAATTGGTGCTGTGTTTTCTTTCTCTTTCACTATCCCTCTCTCTTTAAAAAAGCAAAGTGAATGAGGAGTTGGGTGCTTTGGTGCATGCCTGTAATCGTAACAGCTTAGGAGGCTAAGGCAGGAGGATCACAAGTTCAAGGTCAGCTTCAGCAATTTAGTGAGGCCCTAAGCAACTTAGACCCTGTCTCAAAATAAAAATTTTTTAAAAAATGGGGGTGTGGCTCAATAGTTAAGCCCCCTGGGATCATTTCCCAGTACCAAAACCAAGCAACCACAACAATATCTTACACAGGGGCTGGAGCAGTGACTCTGTGGTTCAAGTGCTTGCCTGGCATGTGCTTGGGTTCAAACCCCAGTGTCGTATAAGTAATTAAGTGTTGGAGAAACAAAGGCCAGATGAAAAAAATAATTACAATTTATTAAAAAAAAAGTCTTAGACATAAATTTATTAAGTAGGATTTATGTTTCTAAATTGTTGCTGAGGTCAAGAACAAGGAAGCATGGAGGTTTTAGACTAGGGTAGGAGACTATAAGGCCCACAGGGAGTCCTTTCCCATGGCAGGGGCACTGGTGACCACAGGGCAGAGCGTGAAGGCATGGTGCCAGATTCAGAATTCTGCTGATCTGCACTGTCCTTGAGGAAGCGGGAGGAAGGCACTGCCTCTGTTCCTGCCTCCTGCCGCCTTGTAGTCACATCCACTCCCGGGTCCTCAAACCTGCCGGTCTCAACCTCCTTTTAAAAAGAAAAGACTAAGATCTGCCTTTCTATTTCTTTATTTTTCTCAGCCTCCTTGAATGCAGAGTTTTGTGACACCGCTCTGCTCTGTGGGTGTAGACTTCATGGGCAGCATAGCCTACCTCTCCACAGAGCTCTGGCGAACAAGCAGTGGCACCCAACTGTAGCGGAAGGAGGACTGCAGGTCTCGGGTTTCAGTGCCTGGGGTGGTGGTGGGGCTCTCACAGAGGAAGGCGCTGGTGCTGCCCTGAGTCTCAGCCAGCGCACTGCCACAGCCCTGGAGAGCTCAGTGAGTGAAACGCAGTTATGTTTTGGTGGTTATTCGTGAAGTAGGATGAGTCCAGCCTCCGATCATGGTAAATAAGGCTTTTTGCCTGCACAGGTTCCTAAGGGACGCTGAACGTCATAAGGATAGAACAGATCCTGTGTGGCTTGCCCCTGTGCCTGCAAGATGCCTGGCGTCTTGACCTCCATCCCATGCAAGCTGGCATTACCCCATCAGCAGGAGAACCAGAGACTTCCAGAGCTGCTGTCACTGGGAACTAGTTTTAGGCTCTCAGGAGCTCTCATGATGACCCACCCCTTTTAATTACTATTTTTGTGGGAAAACTGTCCCCATGGGTAAAGGAACTAGTACTTTCTTAAAATTATGGTTTCTCATTTGGGGACTGTCACCTTCAATTAGAGTCACACCTTTTGTTTAGAGTTCAGAAATCGTAAAGATAGATCATTCTTGAAAATTTTGCTTCAGAAGTTGGCAGTTCTGAAATTGTGAGGCAGTGTCCGTCTCAGTTACAGTGAGCTCTGTAGGTGGCATCCTTCTGCATCTGGGAGCTGTGTCGTCCCTTTTGGGCTCGGGCACCACTGTCTCTCCAGATTGGTGCTAGCCTAGGAGGGGCTGTCTGTGGCACTGCAGACTCTCTCACCTGGAGTGTGCTCCTTTCCCTATGCTGGAATCCCTTGGCCAGTGGAGACCAGTGGAGCAGCTGGAAAAAATACCTTTTTTGCAGTCCCCTCTCTGAGTCCCTTGTTAGCAAGGTGAGAGCCTCCCAGGAGCTGGAGCCTTTGTGGCTCAGGGCTGGCCCTTCTGCAGTCAGAGCCCATGCCCCTTGCCTTTGCCTGCTATTGCTCTCTACCCCTGCAACACGTGTACAACCTCTCTGGCTTAATCAAGAACAAACATTGCAGAGCCCAAGTCTGAGTTCCAAACTGGTGTTTATCACTTGGCACTCTTGGCTACTAAGGATCTGGCTTCAGAAACCAGAAACGCAGGGACTGGAGCGATGGCTCAGCAGTAGAGCGCTTACCTGGCACAAGCGAGGATCTGGGTTCAAACCCCAGCCCATGTACACAGCTAAGTGTTGGAGAAACAAAAACCAGATAAAATACTTAAGTAAAATTGGTTCTCTTAAAAAAAAAAAAAAAAAGTGGCTGGAATGGTAACTCAGCAATTATGGTGCTTGCCTGGCATGCTTGAGGACCCGGCTTTGAACCCCAGCACCACATACACAACTAAGGAGCAATGAAAACGTAAATAAAATTGTTTCTTTCTTTCTCTCTCTCTCTCACTGTCCCTTTCTTTATTTAAAAAAAAGGAAAAAAAATCTAGAAATGTACCTAATATTCAGAAGCAGCTCTGTTCCTCTGTCGCTAGCTCTTTGCAAACCTTGTGTTTCGTCCTCTGTGAGGTGCGGGGATGGCAGCCTCCTGGCGTTTGGCGTAGGGGGCCTGCGCTTGCTGCTGCTCTTGGGGAATGGGTTTACAGTTCATCCTGGCGAATACCATTTGTATACCACTGGCGTTGGCTTTAAACAGGCTTCAGTTTTACAAATACGGCTTTCATTTCTCTCATTCTCGAAAGGCCAGGTTTTTCCTCCTCTAAGAACCTAATGCACTTTCATGATTGTAAGAGCCAGCATGCGTGGACTCAGGTGGCTCCTCCCCACTCCCATCCCTTGTCTCTGCTTCCAGAGTCAGGGCTGTGTACCACCAGACGTACTGCAGAGGTGAGCTTGTGTGCAGCCAAGGTGTTAGGGGATGAGAGAAAGTTCCAGTCTCAGAATGGAGCCTTTGCAGAAAGCATTCCACTGCCAGCTGCAGTCTGCCTCCTGTGTGTGAAGGAAGGGGACAGCATCCTGCCTTGCTGGCTGGCTGTGGGCTGCCCCTGCCTGTGCCTTTCACCTTTTCTGAGTGCTTGATTATCAGGTCTGCTTCTGCTACAGAAAGCTACTGTTCCCTGAACAGTAAATTACTCTTGTCAAACTGAAATAGAGATACTGAGGGATTTTTATTCTCCAGAGTTATAAAAACCACTGGACATTGGGAGCTGTTCCTGTACATGGCAGAGATCTGCCCTAGGCCCAGCCCTACACGACTTTGCCCACCTCCTGGCTTTAGGGAACTGGTGTAGCTGGACGGGTTGTTCCCTCTTACTGGCTATCTGTGCTGCACATGTCCCTAACTTCAAGGTTTCATGGAGGGCAGTGTGGGGGGCCACATGTCATCCACACTTTGTATGTTGCTGTGCAGGTTTCTGTAAGGCAGGTACTGCTGCTTGTGTGGTGTGGGTACTAGGATTTTGACTGAAGATGTTTGTGTTGTTCCCTTACACCTGGTACCCTCCGTGCCTCCAGGCGAGTTTATCCCTCTTCCCAGTTCCCTTTACCCTGGCACGTGTGTGGAATGAAAGAGAAAGTAGTCAAAAAAAATTTTTTTTTAATATTTTCATCTGGTTTTTGTTTTTCCAACACTTAGTTTTGTATGGGTGCTGTGGATCAAATCTAAGTCCTAGCGCATGCCAGGCAAACACTCTTATCACTGAGCCACTTCTCCAGCCCAGAGCTGTGTTTTAACCCCAGTGTTGTTAAAAACTAAGAGTATGGGGCTGGAGTGGTGGCTCAGAGGTTCCTGCACTTGTCTGGCTTATGCAAGGGTGCAAGTTCAAAATCCCAGGACCCTGTACACAATGAAGTGTTACAGCAACAAAAGTCATGTGAAAAACTAAATAAAATTGTGTGTCTGTCTGTCTCCCTCTCTCTCTCTCTCTCTCTCTTTCTCTCTTTCTGTCCCTTTCTCTTTTAAAGACAAAAAAATACCCCAAAAAACAAAGCTAGGAGCCTGTGTGCTTGATGGTGCTAAAGTGCAGTTAATGGGGCGGGTGTTGGGGAGTGCTCAGTGCCTGGCTTCCTGACTGGTGGGTCGCGGCGGTGGTGCCTGTGCGAGGCTGGGCATCTGTGGAGGAGTGAGCAGAGCTTGCTGAGCAGGCTCCTGAGCATTTGCTTCTGTGGTCAGGAGTGGCAAATGTGGACTGGTTCTGAGTGCCTTTGAAGCTTGCTCACCCTCTCCCACTCTCTCTCTCTCACTCTCGCAGGAGGTCCGGACAACCAGGTCCACTTTGAGGGCTATCAGGTATCCAATCAGTGCATGGCCCTGGTCCGTGACGAGTGTCTGCTGCCATGCAAGGACGCCCCTGAGCTTGGCTATGCCAAGGAGTCCAGCAGCGAGCAGTACGTGCCTGATGTGTTCTATAAGGTAGGACATGGAGGGACCGAAAGAACTAGTGCTCGCAGGACACTGAGCCTGCCTTGCGCTCATGCCGTCCTGCAGCTATCTGGTGATACTAGCGTTGTGCTTTGGAGCTCCACTTGTGAATTGAGGCATCTGGCACATTTCTGGGGCTTGTTTTCAGCTACTCAGGCTTCTGTGAGTGTTTAGGAGTGGAACTAAAGGACACCAAACCAGACCATTGCAGCTGAACAGTCAGTTTCTAAACACGAGAAGGCAGCGAGACGTTGGAGGTGTTTGTTTTGGCTGGCCCTTCTTCTGGAGACTCGGGTCATGTGCACATTTGGCGGCTCCAAGTCCCACCCTGCACTCTGTTCATTTTATTTCAGCCTTTTTAGTCTTTCTCATTTTAGACTGTTTGTGTGTTCAGATTCGTGCAGCCCTAGTTCTGCAGCTGCCTCCATCAAGCGTGCTGTCTGTCTCAGACATGCTGGTTTTCACTGCTGGATGTTTCTCTTGGTGCGTTTTATGTCTCCGTTTCCTCTTCCTCTGAACATGCAGGACACTGCAGTGACGACTGTTCTATGTCCTCGTGTACACATGCTATTACCTGTCAGTATGGTGAGAAGCCAGGGATTCCCGGCCACTTCCTCTGGCTGGGGCTTGGCTCCCCTCTGCTGGGAGGTGGGGGTAGCTTCACCTCCATTCCCGCAGTGCTGGCTTGGTTCGACTTGGTTTTGCTTTTTGTTTATTTTTTGGTAAAGGCAGCGATTTCTTTCTTTTTCTTTTTTCAAAGGGAGAAAAAGAGAATCAGTTTTATTTTTCCATCTAGCCTTTGTTTCTCAGACACCTAGTTATATATGTGGTGCTGGGGTTTGAACCTGGGTCCTTGTACATGCCAGGCAAGTGCTCCAACCTCAGAGCCACCACTCCAGCCCCAGCACTTTCTTTCACTAGTGTGTAATAGTCATATATAATATTGGGGTTTGTTTTGACGTAATTATACCAGTGTGGAATATAATTTGCTCCAGTTCAGCCCCCTTGCCCTCCTCTCTTATATCCCCCTGTTCCTGTTTTAACTCTAGTGGTCTTCCTTGTGTTTATTTATAGTTTTTCTTTAAATTAGTGCTTTATAGATGTACATGAAGGTGAAATTCACTGTGGCATATTCATAACATACACGGAATAGTCTGGTCAGTTTCATTCCACTGCTCCTCCCTTTCCCATCCCTCCTGTCTCCCCCTCAGTCCCCGTTCTGTACTCTGCATATCTGTCCTCTATTTTTGTGGGATCCCCCTACCCCTTCCCCTTACTTTGGACTAGCTTCCACATATGAGAGAACCTCTGACCCTGACTTTCTGGAACTAGCTTAATTCACTGAGCATGATGTGGGGTCCTCCAGGGCTTCCACGTGAGGGTGTGCAGCTCTGTTGTCAGGTGACAGCCCACCTAAGGCTGTCCCTGAGAAACTTGCGGTTTGGCTGCTTCTTGTGCATTTAAAGTAGTGGGCATCCTCCCCTGTGCACTTAAAGTTCTACTGACATCTCAGAGAATGGCAGCCTGCGGAAGCCCCATGTCTTCTACCTCTTCACTGCAGCCCCATGCAGCAGCTACAGTGTCTGCTGGGCCTGCGTTTCCCGTGGGGGCCTCTGCCAAGGGGGGGGTGAAGGCATCTTTAATGCCTGCCTTTCTTCCTTCCTTTCCTTTTCTTTCTTTCTTTTTTCCTTTCCTTTCCTTCCTCCCTCCCTGCCTGCCTGCCTGCCTGCCTGCCTGCCTTCCTTCCTTCCTTCCTTCCTTCCCAGTGATTGAGCCCAAGGGCACTTAACCACTGAGTCACATCCCCAGCCCTTTTTATTTTTTATTTTGAGACAGGGCCTTGCTAAGTTGCTGAGGCTGCCCTTGAACTTGCCATCCTCCTGACCCAGCCTTCTGAATAGCTGGTATTATAGGTGTGCACCACCGTGCCTGCCTGGAGGTTTCTGAATTTTAACAGATGTTCTCCCCTTGCCCTCTAAAAAGTCATACTAGTTTTTCTTTTTTCTTTTTTCAAATGTGGTTTTTAGTGTTTCTTTGTATAATTAGGATGAAAACTTTAAAATAATTCCAAGGCTGGCATGAACCTGGACCCAGGTTCAAACCCCAGCATCACGTAAGTGTTTGGAAAAACAAGAACCAGATGAAAATATTAATGAAATTGTATTTCTCTTTCTTTAAAGAAAAAGAAATGCTTAAGTCATAAGCAACTTAGCTTATGACCTAAGCATAAAAATGAAAAGGCTGGGGATGTGGCTCAGTGGTTAAGTGCCCCCTGGGTTCAGTCCCTGGTACTAAATGAAAAAAAAAAGAAGAAGAAATGCTTCCTTCAGGCAGTGGGTTATTGCTCTGTATACCCACCTTGAGGGCTGTGGCTGCAGAGTCTTGTGCAGGCCCCTGGGGTGGTCTGGGTGGTTTTATGAGGGTGGCCTGGGACTTCTTTCCTGTTTGCTTGCCAGGTGCAGACAAAGCTCACACCCACTTTTAGGCTGCGCTTGTATGGCCAGGCATGAAGTGTTTGGCTGTCTCCTGCCTTTTCCTGTAAAGATTTAGGCCACCCAACCAGCTGCTTCAAGTAGCTTCCCACCAAAGGGAAAACTCCTTTTAGTGTCCCTTATTTTGTATTATGCCGTAAATCCTAAAATTTCAGGTGTACCATGCGCAAAGCCTCACCTTTCGTTCCATGCTCTGGGGTGCTCTGCTTACAGGACCTGTGTCTAAAGATGCTGCAGAGGCACACCCGTCATGCCACCGTTGCTGTGCAGGATGCAGCACCGTGAGGGAAGCACAGGGCTCTGGGAGGCATCAGCGCGGTAGCCTAAGTCAGGAGGGGCACTAGGTCAGAGGGGTGGAGTGCATCCCACCTGCAGTTTGGAGATGCACTGGATAGGTGCTGACAGGTCTGCATTGTAGAAGGTCCATTCTGGGATACCAGGTGGGGTTGGGGAGTGCTGGAAGGCTCCCACCATCCTTGGTTGCTATGACCTTCATGGATACAGAGGTCATGCATGGGTGCATGCATTGTGGTGAACATCTCTGCATTTGCAGGTGGATTGTGGTGCCAGAGCAGAGCACTGGATATGTGGGAGGACAGTACATCCAGGTGTCAGAATCACTGACAGAACAGTAGCCCCCATGGACAGTTGTCACTGAGACTGGGAAACTTAGGCAAGAGATGTGGGCCAGTGATGCAAGTCTCAAAGCTGTCTTAATAGAAGGTCAAATGAAAGACCCAGAATTAGATGAGACAAACTAAACTCTTCGAGGTGGAAGATGGCGTGTCAGGCACTCCTAGGGATTCTCCCTGCAGGGACCAGCCATGGAGAGACCAAAGGTGATGTCCCAGTAGGAAGGGAGAGTGTTATCATCAGTACTCTGACAGTCGTGCTAACTGGGATTTGAACCAAGGGGCACTAAGCCACATCCCCAGCCCTTTTTATTTTTTATTTTGAGACAGGGTCTCACTAAGTTGCTTATGGCCTTGCTAAATTGCTGAGGCTGGTTTTCAACTTGTGATCCTCCTGTCTCAGTCTCCTGAGTCACTGGGATTATAGGCATGTGCCACCACACCCAGCATGGACTTCATTCTTTCTAGGAGAAAGAACATTCCTGAGGGTCCTGACGCCAGCAGCATCTTCTCAGCAGGACATAGGCTGTCCCAGCTTCTGGTGGGAGCCGTGTCTAGTGTATTGTTCTTAACTTGTTCTTCATGATGGTCCCTAATTACTGGGGACAGAGTCTTGGGGCTGAGATTACTTCGTCAAATGTCACATAACTGTTCCCTGAGATTTCCTCCTGGAATGTATTGCTTCACCCCCTCTGGCCTTGCTGCCTGTCAGGCAAGGCCTTGCTCCCAGCTCACAGTCTGCTTGCTTACTCTCAGGACTGTGTTCTTGTGAATCTGCTCTTCCTGTGCTAGGTGCTTAAAAGATGATTCATCACTTTTTGCATTAATCTGTGAGGCCTTTGTGTGTTGACTGTTGGTCATACGTCACAAACACATGCCAGGTTTTGTTTTCTTTGTATTGTATGTATAAAGGAGCTCAGATATTTTCTGATCTCAGATATACCTCAATTCTTTTCATTATTATAATTTTAGCCTTGGAACTAGGCAGGGTGGCCCATGCCCATAATTTAGTTGCTTTGGAGACCAAGGCAGGAGGATCACAAGTTCAAGGCAAGTCTAGGCAACAGACTGTCTCAAAAACTAAAAATAAATAAACAAAAAGGGCTAGGGACGTGGCTCAGTGGGAGAGCATTCCTGGGCTCAGTCCTCGGTACCATAAAGAAGAAAAAAACCACCACTGCCAGTGTCCTCGACGTTAAAAGTGGCTCTTGCCCCTGAAGCCCTGCCCTTGCTCGTGCGTTGTGGTGGTGCTGTTGTGATTTAATCTTACTTCAGGACCCATGAGCCACATAAGCATTGTATTGTTGCAAGACAGGCACCTAGTTTTCCATATCTCCAGAGTTTGTGCACCCAACCTAGGACTGTGTTGACCCTGAACCACAGTGTTCATGTCTCCTTAGGCCGTGACAGTCGCATAGTCCCAGGCTAGGAGAAGGGTTTTGTGGTCCCTGACATCTCCCAAGTGTAGTTTTTTTTCCTCTTGCAGTGCTGGTGGCAGTGTGCTGTCGGGGCCAGGGCCTGAGTCTTCAGGTCCTCGAGGACAGGGCCCGAATGTGCTTGACCTCAAAGCATCAGTGTTGGAGTGAGGAGCAGAGTGTGGAGTGGCCGTCAGCCTAGCAATTAATGTGAGCAGACCTGCCTTGTAGCCCTCCTCACTCTGCTGGCTGCCAGGGCTTGGGGGTGACTAAGCTGTTGCTCCCCAGCATTTGCTGGGCAGAGTGGCAGAGCTTGTGATGCGTGCAGTTGTGAGGGCCAGGTGGGCCTGTGCACATGGCACCCAGCCTGGGGCAGGCATGTTGAGTGCCTGAGAAGTGCAACTGTCGCTGCCATTTGCCTCTGACAGGTGTCCTGTGGGTGCTTATGGCCTGCACAGTGCTCTGACCCCCGTGCTGAGAACCTCTCAGATCAAGTGCTGGTCCACTTGTCCCCTCCTGCTAGTTGTTTGCAGAGAAGCATCACACTCAGTGCTTGGCCCTCAAAGCCCAGGGGCCGTGGGCTCACAAAGAAATCAGTCTCTTGTTTCTCTTTGATGTCAGGACCATGCTGCCCTGCTTTCAGGCATGGCATGTGGTTGGTAGTGAAGCACCAGAAGCACGATTTCTGACTCTCCTGGTGTCTTGCTCCAGGTGGAATTGGAACTGCTGACCCTGGCGACTGCAGACCCAGAATCAACACAGCTTCCTCCTCCCGTGGTTCCTCTGACATTTTTGCTAATGCAATAAAAAGTAATTGCTGTTAAGAGTGGTGTGTAGGGCTAGCAGTTGGCTGGAAGAAACATCTGAGTGAAGGGTTGGAACAAATAGAAGTTACATTCCCCCCCCCCCCCCCAGGGAAGAAAGGGATACAACACTTTTATTTTCTTGGGGAACAAAATAGGTACAGATAGATAGTGAAATTTGAACAAGAATAGCACAACACAAAGAGGGTTTACAAGAAAATTCCCTAGGGGGGAAGATTAAAGTGAACAGGTGCTGCAAAAACGTTTCTGCATATTAGAGCTTAATTAGATTTGAAGATGAATTCCAGATGAGCTAATTATGTGTGAGTTGTTACAGGTTATTTCTTGTAGGGGCAAGTTTGTATTTTTGGAAATGGTGATGTAGTTTGATGTAGTTTGATTCCTGCCTCTTCATAGGCCCAGGACCCTACTCCTCAGGCCCACACTTTTGGGGTCTGTCATAGCCAGCAGAGCCACAGGATGTGGAGGCTGCCCCAATTGCACAGCTGCTGTATGGGGAAGAGCAAAGGGTTCTTCTGGTTGGTAGGGGCAGAGTTGTTTCAGCTTCAGGAGAGGCCTGAACAGAACAGAGCCCTGTGTTTGCAGGAATGTAGCATATGGCAGGGTAGGGAATAGTCTATTTGAAGTGAGACTGGAGTCAAGCTAATGGCACCTGAGTGGCTGGCCAGGTAGATGTGTTTGGGCCACTTCCTCTGGGAGCGGAAGGGTGAGTCCTTTGGCAGCATGTTTAAACAAGAGGGTCATCTGGGCCAGTGAGGTCCTGTTAGGATGACGGGTGTGGTTTGACTGCAGGGCAGCTTACGATGACTGTCAAAAGACAGTCTGCCTCTCTGTTCTCAGAAGGTGTGGATGTGCTAGTGGCAGCCTCACTGCGCACCTTGGGGGACATGCGTGGCAATCAGTTCATGTCTGAGAGCCCCAGTAAATGTAAACTTTTATGTAAAGCCCTGTAATTGGAAATTGTGGATGTATAATTTACATGTGCTTCAGTGAGTGATTCACATAATGTTAAGTGATGATTTAGATAGAAAATACGACCCCTCTTACAGAATCTTTAATGGAAAGCATGGATTCTGAGGAATGTACTTTGAGAGCCCTGTTGGAACTCAGCATGTCTGACATAAATCAGATCTAGTTGTCATCTGTGATTAATGAACATATACTGGCCATTTTTCCCCATAATTAAACTTTATGTCCTATGCATCTGACAAAGCAAAACAAGTTTAGACTTTGACCAGTTGGTGGCGGGGGTCTTCCATGTCTGCATACTTGTGTGTGTGTGTGTGTGTGTGTGTGTGTGTGTGTGTATGTTCTAACTTGTGCGTGTCTATATGTTGTTAATTTATAAGTACTCAGTTTCCACAGACTCTGGTTTTCAGAGGTGTGAATAAGATTTTTAAAAATTGGCCTTCAGATTGTGTGTGACTAGGAGTCTTGCAAAAGCTGGAAGGGCACAGGTCAGCCCTGCTGCCTCCATCTCTTGGTGGGGCCTTGGTGCCATGTGCTCTCCCTGTTACGGTGACCTGCAGCCAAGCACAGGCTCACACGGCTTTCTCAGGTCGTGGCATCAGCTCTAACACAGGGTGGATTGTGGCCACAGTGTGAATGTTCTCCTTTCTGCCTTTCATGCACTTCAACAAGAGTTAGGATAATTTAAAAGGCAAGGGATGGGTGTGAAAGCCCCATTACTGTCACCTCCACTCAGTGGCCTCTCACCTTTGACTGTTGCAGGACATCGACAAGTTTGGCAATGAGATCACCCAGCTGGCCCGCCCCCTACCCGTGGAGTATCTGATCATAGATGTAAGTGCTCCTGCTTGGCCTAGGACGACCCTAACCCTGACACAGGTGCCTGGGAAGTTAGCACTCCTTGGGGAGGCAAGGCTCCATCCACATTCTCTGGAACCCTCACCATTTTAAGGACCTTCCATTTCATAGTTTTGTTTTTTTGTTTGGTTGGTTGGTTTTTTTTTTTGTTTGTTTTTTAAAGAGAGAATCAATTTTATTTAGTTTTCCATGTGGCTTTTGTTGCTCTGGCACTTCGTTGTGTGCATGGGGCTGGGGTTCAAACCTGAGTCCTTGCACATGCCAGGCAAGCACCATAACTGCTAGGTACCGCTCCAGCCCCTTGTTTTAGGTTTTTCATATCCTCGAAAACATCCTAGGGGTTGACTTTCTGCATACTAAAGTACAAGCACCCCCTGCCCCCGGGCCCAGTAGCCTCTAGAAGGCCTAGTCCTTAGGGTGTCTAAGCAGGATCGCCACAGATGGTGTGCTTGGTTGGTGGTCACCTGCTGCCCTGCACATGCAGGTGCTGCCTTGGTCAGGGTACACTGCCATAGCCATAGTGCCTGGTGGCTGTTCTGTCCAAGCCAGTCCTGGGAACACCTGAGACTTCGTCCTTGAGCAGGGAGGGTCAGCATGGTTTCCTGGTGGAACCACAGAAGCCAAGAGAAACTGGTTTTGCTGCATCTCCCAGAGTCCCTCCTCCGTTCTGGAGGCATCATATGGTCACATAGATGTGGGCCATGCCATCAGCCACAGGGTAGCAGGTGCTAGAGAACAAAGCCTGACATGTTTGAGCAGCTGGCTGCCTGCCAGAGCTCCATCCTGGGGGGAGGGGGGATGACTTGTTTCCTGCGCTGCTGTCCTGCCAGGATCTGTGCAGGCAGCTTTGGCTTCGGGATGGGTACGTGAGTCAAGCAGTAAAACATCATTGCATTGAAGCAGTAGGTCCCTTGAGCCAAACCCCTTGATGCGCCATTCCATTGACAGCTCTGGAGAACATATTTATTACCCAGACGATAAAGGCATCTGTTTTTTAGACTACCTAGGGTATAATTAAGATGAAAACAGATTGATGGGACACATACTTAGGAAGAGTTGGCTGATTTAGTATCCACTTCCTCAGGTTCCCTCCCTCACTGTACCTCTCCACCCTGCCCTTCCCTTTCACAGAGGAAGTTAAGTTCTTGCCAGAATGTTCTCTTCCAACCCTACTTGGTTCCTGGGGGAGCATCCCGCCCTGTGACCCCTTAGTGCTCTGTCCCTGTAGAAGTGAGACTTGGAATCCCTTGAGAGCAGGTGTCCATGGGAGTGTGTGTGACCCCTTGTTGGCCCACAGGCCCTGGGAGCTGGCCTGGCCCAGAGCTGTTTGCTGGTTTTTTGTTTTTGTTTTTTAATTTGAAAGAGAGAAAGGGACAGTGAGAAGAGAATCAGTTTTATTTAGTTTTTCATCTTGTTTTCGTTACTCTGACCCTTTGTTATGTATATGGAGCTGGGGTTTGAACCTGTGTCCCTTACACAAGTCGGGCAAGCACCGTAACCACGAGCTGTTCTTGAACCTAGGGATGGGGCAGGTTTTGCAGGCAAGATGAGTAGGAGCTGGCATTCCCTGGGCCTCTATGCAGGTGTCTGGCATTGTCCAGATGATGACTCCAAGACAGCCTGGGTGGGGAGTGGGCTTGAGCACTGGATGAGATGCGATGGTCACACAGAGCTGTGCAGACTCCAGGCCCCACTTAGCAGGCTAACAGTCACTTCTCTTGATTCTACTTGTTTGCTTACTGGCGAGTATTCCTCAGTTGCCCTTCTACCCTAGTTGCTGCCTTCCCAAAAGGAGGGACCCCAACAGTCCAGGTTCTTGTCTCTGTAACATGGACACATGTGGATCCAGCTGCAGCTAGGACTGAGTACCATGTGTGCCAGCCCCGACTCCCATCATCTGTGATCCCAGATGAACCCATGTCACTGTGGTCCAGGTCTGCACCTGGGCCCTCTGCTGCACATGCTTGTCTATAAAGGACCAGCCAGCTTGGGTCAGGGTGCTACCACTGGCTCAGCCCACCTTTCCAGAGTGCTGATGCTGTCGCAGCCAATCCCAGAAACAGCTCATTGCCATTGCTGACACAGAAAAGAGAACAGTGTTCTCATTCTTTAGAAGTAGTCCTGCAGGAGCCAGAAGAGCTACCCTGAATCTGGAAAGGGGTGACCTAGGAGGTGCATCAGCCAGTGGTGGTTTATCACTCTCCACTTGGGTGCTGTCCTGGGGAGGGCATCTGCCAGGAGGAGTGAAGCCTGTGCCTGCCTCGGCTCCTGCAAGGTCACCACTGAACCTGGCTTCTACTGATTAAAATGCCCTCTGCTGTACCTAAGGCATGTCAGAGCCAAGTGAAGGACTTGACCCACCTTCACTGCAAGTGCTCAACTCCAGGGAGAGGGGACTTGGGTTCTCACCTGCCTGGAAAACTCATGGGCTCTATGGCTGCTGGAACTCACTTTCTCTGACACACTACTGGTTGACTCCACACAAGCTTCCAAGCCCAGTGAGTGAATTTTGCATCTCCTGAAATGGCCTTCTGCCTTACCTTTCTCTTCCCTTAGTTCTGTTAGCTGGACCAGGACAGACCAGCCTCTTTGTCATGGGTCAGAGCAAGCATAGCAGCAGAACTCTGAGACGGTCGCAGCACAGCAGTTAGGTGTCACGGTGGCTGTGCCATAGAGCCAGGAGCTGCCCAGATGTGTCACTTTAAAAGCCCTTGCTGTACTATGCTTCCCAGTGTCAGTTTTCAGATTCCCAAGTAGGGCCAACACCAGCAGTTTAGTGTCCTTCAGCCTGCAGCTTGCAGGACTCTTGGAAACATATGTGGGACAAACTGAGTCCTGGGATGGTCGATGGACACACATTCTTCAGCATAGTTCATCACAGTTTGTGTTTCTGTTCCTTAGATCACAACAACCTTCCCCAAGGATCCAGTTTACACTTTTTCTATTTCACAAAATCCATTTCCTATTGAAAATCGGGATGTACTGGGTGAGACACAGGTAAGTTCCTTGTCTTGGAAACGTGGCTCTAAGTAACCTCTGTTTATCTGGCCTCAGGTTTGTTTTCCCAGAAGGTTCCATACTTGCGTCTCTGTGTCCTTGTGGCAAGCCCTCAAGGCCCTTTGAGGGCACGGGCAGCCGGGCACCCTCCCTAGCCCAGTGGTGGACAGGCAGATGGCAGAGCCCTTGCATCTTTGATCTACACAATTGCCAGGAGCACCTTTCTCAGTCCATCACGTTGTGTCCTCTGCCAGCAGCCTCTCCCTGGTTTGGATGTTAACAGATGTGTCCTAGACAGCCTCACTTCCCTGTTGGTCTGCCTGCCCCTGCCCCTCTCAGGCTCGCCTGGCCGTGTGGTAGCACAGGGGTGCTGCTCATGTCTGCTCTGCTGGCCCTCTGCCGCACATGGCCAGTCTGTGTGCCCAGTTGTTGTTGGGCCATGGTTTGGTACTGGTGGTTCAGAAGAAGGCTTGGCTGGGCGTGTCTGCACCAGGTTTCCTTCTGATGCCATGGTTGCTTGCTGCCCATCTTCCAGGGGATGGACATGGGGTGCTCGTCAGGGAAAAGAGCAGTTCCTGGGCTGCCTTCTAAGGTTCCCATTCTCTGTCCTGCTGTTCTCCCCTTTCCTCTTCCTTACTGTGCTGCTTCAGCTTGGGGTGCAGCCAGATAGGTCTCCTGACTGCCCCAAGTGGGCCTTCCCTCAGCCAACTCCCACCTTGAGGTAAAGGGTTGGAGTCCATCGGTCTGGCTGTGTCTCCTTTCTGGACCAGCCTGCATGCGTGCTCCTCACCACAGTCAGCTAGGTATTCAGGAAGGCCAGGGGCTCACCTGCACCCGTCTGTGCCTCGTTCCGTACCCTCAGTGATCCTGGAAGACAGGCGGGCATGTCTCAGCATCAGTGCTAGTTGGCTCTGAGGACTGTCATGAGATATCCGTGTTCTCCCTTCTCTCCTGCCGCTCCCCCTCCAGGACTTCCACAGTCTGGCCACCTATTTGTCCCAGAATACTTCATCCGTGTTCTTGGATACCATCTCGGACTTCCATCTGCTGCTGTTTCTGGTCACCAATGAGGTCATGCCTCTGCAGGTAGGACTTGGCTCGAGGAGACACTCATCACCCCACTGTTCCTTCCCAGACCAGCACAGTGGAAGCTGGGGTGAAACCTGTTGTGCAGAGTTCTGTGACCACCTGGAGAGCAAGGCCAATGTGTTCTGTCCTCTGGCCTTTAGTCCTGGGGGTCCCATGGTTGTCACAGTTCCAGTCCCAACAGTTTGAGAATCACAACCTGCTTGTTACTGCTCCCTCCCCACCTCCTGAGTCAGCTCTGGCTTGTTTCCTTGGCCCAGAAGGCCTGGCCAGCTCCCAAGCCCTTCAAAAGAACACGTGGGAAGGAGGGGGTGAGTGTTGTGCAGACAGTGGGTGCACCCTGCGCAGAGCGGGGCTGCAGGTCCTGCCAGAGGCCTCTACATGTGCCATACGTGCTGTTCTCCTATGACCTTTTCTCTGCCCAGTAGTGCTGACTCAGCGCCTTTCCCCAGTGGTGAGCCCGAGCCCTCCCTCCCCAGGGCTTTTCTTTGGCAGGCAGCATAGCTGTTCCACAGGCCGATAGGTGTATTGTCTTTTTTGTCCCTAAACTACCCACTCTGATACGCCACATCAGGAACACTGTGGCTCTTCCCACTGTCCCTTCCCTAGTCAGCCCAGGGAGCTGCACCTCCTTTCTCAGGGTCAGCCCTGCCATCCAGGGTCAGGGGTGACAGGTGGCTCACCCCTGCATTGGGCCGCCTTGCTTGTAAATGTCTGTTTCTGGAGGTAGAGAGCCCTAAGCAGCTTGAACGGGGCCCATCACCAGCCCATGGCAGAGGGAGTCACAGGAGTCCCTGGGGGCTCTTTGGGGAGAATTTAAATCTTAGTTTGCTTTGACACATAGATTTATAGACCTAAGCCCATTTTGCATTTTATAGTGCCGGCTGTGAGGTTTTTAAAAATGCCCTCTGAAATGTCTTGATGTTAAGGAGAAACCTGTTAGCAAGTGTGTGACCCCCAGGCACAATGAACTGAACCTTCTGTTTGGCCTTTTGCAGGACAGCATCAGCCTGCTGCTGGAGGCTGTAAGGACCAGGAATGAGGAGCTGGCGCAGACGTGGAAGAAGTCTGAGCAGTGGGCCACTATCGAGCAGCTGTGCAGTAAGTGTACCCACACTCTGCCCCGCAGGCCCTGGACTTGTGGCCCTGGGTGCACACTGGGGTATAGGGAAGGGGACAAACAGAGACAGGACCTCCTCACTAGGCATGTTGCTGTGCTCACTGATGTGATAATAGTGCTGTCCAGGCTGCAGACCCCAGGTGTGCACAGCAGATACACCCGTCCATGTGTGTCCCAGGAACCTCCATCTAAAAATGATGTCTGAACTCCTAGCATATCCTTGTCATCCTTATGGAAAACTTAGCAGTACCCCTTATACTTTGATGGTGTAGAAGGAAAACCAACTCCCACAGCAGCAGCTGACAGGGTCTGGATCCATTGTCTGTAGCAGCTTGTGCCCTAGAGCACCTTGTGTTCAGTGCTCACTCTGCTAAAAAGTTGAGTGTGTGATTGTCCAATCCTACACCTAGGGCATTTGGTAAGGGGTAATAGAGTCCGTTTACAAAAGCATCTCAAAGCAGGAGATATTGGACTGAGTGCAGTGACACATACCTGTGATCCCAGCAACTTGGGAGGCTGAGGCAGGGCGATCAAGAATTCAAGGTCAGCCTGGGCAATTTAGTGAAATCCTCAGCAACTTAGCGAGACCCTGTCTCAAAAGATAAAGGTGAATGTGGTGGTGCTCACCTGTTATCCCAGTGACTCGGGATATCCAAGTTTGAGGCCAGCCTCAGCAAATTAACGAGGCTCTGAGGTGATACCCTTTCTAAAAATAAAAAGAGCTGGGGATGTGACTCAGTGATAAAGCATCCCTGGGTTCAAACCCCAGTACCAAAAGAAAAGGGAGGAGGGAAAAAAGTCAGGTGCAAGTCTCAAGAAGGTCAGTGTGCTTTCACCCTTGACCAGCAGTCCCACTGATGGGCTTTTTCCAGGAAAGGTGAAATTGGCAGCTCTGGCACAAGGAGTGGATGTGCACATGCTCCCCTGCCCACAGTGCAAAGCTCAGGCCAGGCAAAGTGCCCAGTCTGCAGGAGTGCTGAGTGCTTGCTTCTCTTCCTGCCTACAGGCACCGTTGGTGTGCAGCTTCCGGGCCTCCATGAATATGGTGCCGTCGGAGGCTCTGCACATGCTGCCACCTCCGCCATGTGGGCCTGTCAGCACTGCACCTTCATGAACCAGCCAGGAACTGGCCACTGCGAGATGTGCAGCCTTCCCAGGACCTAGGGCTCCGGCCCTCTGCTGGGTGGTTCTGGGGGCCAGCCCAGCCCTCCAAAGCCAGGAGCCTGACATGTTCCCCGTAAGGCTCAGAGCTGGCAGCCCTGAGGGGTGGGGCCCGCCACCTTGGTACCTAGGGAAGCTTCTCAGCACTGGCATTGATCCCGGAGAGAGGGAGCCTATATAGTGTGCTGGGGCTGAGTAAAACCGACTGGAAATAGAGTTGCCCTGCCTGAGAACACCACACACGCCTCACCCAGTTAACAGCCCCCACTGTGGAAGGACTGGGCACCTCCAGATTACCACCTGAAATTGGGGGTGCAGGCAGGGAGGGCTGCTGGCTGCCACCCAGCTTTATTTCCTCTTCGATGCTCTTTGTTCTGTCCCCGCTCGTGTATTTGGTTGGGAGTGCCTGGCTGCCTGTGCTGTGGCTCTGGGGCAGAGGCCCTGCCTGTGCAGCCACAGCCTCCCTGCTCAGCCTGCAGGCTAATGCGCCTTCTCACCCAGCGCCGGTGGAGTCTTAAGTCTGCGCTGGTTGCAATAACAGTTTTCAGTAATTCCTTCCCAGAAGACTTTTATTTATTGTTTTTAAGATAAAACTGTACAATGGGTGTGAGACTAGTTTCCACTTCTGCCCCTCCTTCTGCGCAGCCCCTCTTGGGAGTTCAGGGTGGTATGTGAACAGGGGCCACCGTCATTCCTCCTCCGAAGCAAACCTCAGTGCCTGAGACTTTTCTACCAAGTCACACAGCTGTGGCAGCTGGCGACAGGGGCAGCTGAGCAGGAGCAGAGTAGAGTGGTGGTCCTTGCCTGGTTGGCAGCCCCTCTAAACAGCCTGGATGGGTGAGCACCAAGTCCCTGGTCCCCTCCCCCAGCACCATTCTTCTACCCACAGCCTCGCCACACCCTGTTCTGGCACAGTGCTTTGGCCTTTGAGACAGGACCTCTGTGGAGCCTGGACAGTTGATGCCATGTACTCAGTGTGAGGGTCAGGCAGACCACAGCAGGCTCCCAGTGGTCTCTTGAGTGTCCTCCATAACAGGACTGGGGCACAGGCCCATCCCAGGTGAGCTGTGGGTGTTTAGATGCCTCTTTGCCTTAACAAGAACCAGATCAGCTGCGCCCAGGGAAAGGCCAGTCCAGCCACAGACTGCCAGGAAACTTGCGCATCACCCTGGAGGGGTAAGCCCATATGGCCCTGCCTGTCCCTGTGGACAGAGAATGCTTGCCTGCAGGCAGCATTCTTACCTGGCAGGGCTATGGCCAGAACTCTCAGGCGCACCGGCCATGGCTTCCCTAGTGCAAGGCCCCAGTTCTGTCTGTACTGGGGCTATGGCCCCATTGCATTCATTGGCCTGGACACAGCAGGGCTGTAAAGCAAGCGACCTCCCTGCTGTCCGCCAGCACACTGGAGAGAAGGTGCCTCAGCTGGGGCTTCACTCTCCCTGTCTCATCTGGTCCCTAAATCAGCTGTGAGCCCAAATGGCCTGGGCGCTGCTGTGCTGGCTGCTTATCTGTTTCCACAGCCATTTACACCAGTGTTGTTGCCCAGCCCCGGCAGGTGCTCGATAGCACCGACTTCTGCAGACCTCGCTGCCCTGCCACCTTTGCCTCCTCTCCACTCACTGTCTTTATCCACCACGCCAATTTCTTTTTCTCCTCGACCAATGATTTTAAGTTCTGACACCCACATAATCCATGTTTTCTTTTGTCTTTTAGCTAAAGAAAGTGTGATTTCTCTGCTTATGGTTTTGAGTTCCTCTTTGTTCAGTGATGCACTTTATTTTATCATCCAAAGAGAGTCAAGCTCATGCTGCTGGACTGGGATGAGCCCTGCTGAGAGCTCAGGCCTTGAGAGGCAGGCCCAGCCACCATCTCCTGCTCAGGAACGGCCCCTGCCCATTTTGCATCCCCTGTGGACACCCCCTTGTGTCCTCAGGTCCACCAGGCACCACATTCCATAGAGCGGTGCCTGAGCGCACACCTGCCCAGGCGAACACAGCGGCTGCCAGGTCCTCCTGGCTCCAGCCCTGCCCACCTCTGACCAGTCTGTTCCTTGGGCATAGGTGCTCTGCTGTGGGCTCACAGGTGTGTGTCACCTGGGTTTGGAGTAGCATTACCTTGACCCCAGCCCTGCAGTGGAACCTAATAAAAAGCGCCTGAAGTGACTTCCCGCTCCCAGCGTGTCCTTCCTGTGCGCTGAACTGTGGTCCACAGTCCCTGTCTGACATCTAATCTGGATGGGGTGATTAGATGAGTTGCCCCCAAGATTGTTGCTGTCTGCTGATGTGTTTGGGCTGTTTCAAGCTGGTACCCAACTTCCTGGTCCATTGCTCTCCTGCATGGCTCCTGGGCACTGTTCTTCCAGGGTCACACCTGGGAGGAAGGGGGCTGCCCACCCTTCCTGGGATGCCTTTTCCACCTCTTCCCCTCGTGGCTGCCTTTGAGTCTGCATTGTGGACAGGCTGGTGTGGCCAAGCAGCAGATGAGGGGCAATATCCAGGCATCCCAACTGCACAGGGCTAGAGCTGACATTCTCGTGGACAAGCAGGGAGGGTCTAACACGTTTCCTGTGACCTTGGCGCCAGCCCTGCATCCAGGACTCAGCCCTGTGCAGTCCTCAGGCCCGTGAGTCACTGCACCCTGTGACAACACTAAAAAAGACCAGCTAGTGTCTGAAAGAACCCTGGGGTGAGGCAGGTCACCAGCCCGTGACAAAATGCCTGGGCTTTCTGGGCTGGGGTCGGGAGGACGGCATGTGCCCCAACCTCCCAACAGGCAACTTGGCTGTCTGAGCAGCCCTATCGTGCAGGCTACTGCTCACCTACATCTAGGTGCTGCTGGAGGAGGTATGCGCAGCTCTTGGCCGGACTCCCGCTGCGAGTCTGACCCAGCCTACACGCAGGGCCTAAGTCCAGGTGCCTTCACCCGAGGTGCTACAGGCCACAAGGCTTGGGGGTGTGCCTTCCTCCCTTCTCCCACCTAAAGAAATCCAATACTACACTGGGAAGTAGAACTGGAGGCTTCTGCACCCCAGGTCCCCACCCCCTCCGCGCATGTTTTCTTACTGGGCTTTTGCACCTCTAGCATAGCCTGCGGCTTCCCACACTCCAAGATTTCTCTCCCACAGCCTGTCTCATTAAGTGTTCAGCTCCGCTACGCTTGTCTTTGAGGCGACAGTGCCACCAGTTTTGCAGTGTCACACTGACCTCCAGCAGATGCCCTGCACCAAGGGTAGTGTGCACCATCCACTCCAGGGGCAGGGCCAGGGCTGGGGCAGGTCTTGGACCCTTCTCTCATAACAGGCTCACCGCAGGCATCCAGTGCCTGAAACCTGGAGGGCTCCAGGAGCCTGCCAGCCCCCAGAGCTTGAGGAGTGACCTACCTCTTGCATCCACTTCCTCTCCATGTAGTTAGTCACCTTTTCTAGAACAGTTCTGCCATTTTTCCTCCACAGTGGAAACCACCTGGTTAACCTCGGGGACAGGCATGGCGGTCAGAAGACCCCAAAGGAAGCTTGTGTGCTCTGAGGAAATGCAGAGTGAGATGCTGCTGAGCAATGCCCGCGTTCCCCCAACCCTCCTTCCCAGAGACAAGGGCAGCAGTTCCAGCCAAACACCTTCAGAGCAGCCCAGGTGCGCAACGAGCAGAGCACCTCAGGGCCCACGTTCACATCTGGTCAGCACCAGTATGCTGGCAGCTGGCTCACCCCACCCTCATGACAGGGTCTGGACTTGACCATTGGTCATGTTGGCAGGTACACCATGACTTGGTCACACTCTGGACATTCACTGCTGGCCCTTCCAGCTTGCCATGCCTGCCGTGCCCCAAATGGCTCCTTTACAGATGGATTTTCTTTTCTTTTAGAGATGTGGTCTTGCTGTGCTGGTAAGGCTGGCCCCCAAACTCCTGGGTGGAAGTGATTCTTCTGAGTAGTGGGAAGCCCAGTCCCGGCCTGGCTTCGTGTGGCTTTGTGAAAGGGTGAAGAGGCCTGGTTTTTCACTTAGGCACTCCTGGTGCCTGGTTGTAGCTTCTGGAGCAGGTGGAGAGAGCTGCCAGGAGGGGAAGTGGAGATGGCCCCCTGCACCCTTGGCAGCTCCACCAGGGCTTTTTTTTAATTTTCTTTACTGTTCTCTGCCCCTAACTCAAAAATCCTTTTGGCTTACTTGCGTCCCCGTGTTCAAGCGTGAAGGGTGGTGGGCTGGACTGGCTCAAGGCCCCTAGTGCCCTGAGAATGGGGGTCCTGTGTGAGGCCGCTCAAGCAGCGGAGGGAAGAGACCCAGCCCCAGGCAGAGGACGCCAGGACCGTGACCAGAGGTGGCGCTGCCCCCACCCTCTCGCCTGCTGCCTCACTGCCCGGGTCCCAAGTGACTCCAGGCGTTGACACCAAAGACCAGGCTGCTGACTGCCGCGCCCAGCCGCCTCTCCGCTCGCCAGGACCTCCTCCCGCACCTGGGAGTCCTGGCTCCGCCCCCTCTGCCCCCGCAGCAGGCCCGCCTCCGGCTCCGCCCCCGCAGCGTCGCGCTTTACGGCGGAGGCCGCCCCGCGCCGTGGGCGGCCGTAAAGCGCCCCCGGGCGGCCCCGCCCCCGCCGGGCTCCTAGTTGGCCGGCGGCCCGCACAATGGCCGGCAGCGCGCCGCGCGTCCAATACCTAGCGGGGTTTTGCTGCCCGCTCGGCGGCCTGGCGGCGGGGAAATCCCGCGTGCTCTGCCACAAGACAGAGGTTTTCCTGTCCACTGGGAGCGAGTTCGTCTACGTGTACGACCAGGAGCGCGGGCTGCTGACCGTGAGCGCCGGGCCGCGGGGCGCGGGCGGGCCACGGGCGGGAGTCGGGTGCGTGCGTCTGGCCTGACCGCCCTCCCTGGCGTCCAGGCGGTGTACCGGTTCCCCGACCAGGTGTGGCACCTGCAGCTGCTGGCCCCGCGCAGCGCGCTCTACGTCCTTTGCGCCCGGAGGGGCATCTACTGCCTGTCGTTGGACACCGCCTGCAGGTGCGGGGTGGGCGTGGCCCCGCGCGTCCCCGGCACCGTGGGGCCCCTGTGGCCTGCACCGCGGCGACTTGCTCACCCATCCCACTGGGATCTGCACGCACTTGGCGCGTGGGTTGGTCCAGAGCGACGTCCACCGTCACTGTGCTGTGCGCGGCCCTGAAGTCCCAGCCCGGTCCTTGTCGCACTTGGAGCCTCACCCCCGGCACCTGTGCTGCCGTGTCCTCCAAGTCTCCTACTCTCAGCGAGTCCTTAGTTGGTGGGGTCAAGGAGATGAAGTGTGCAGCCCTCCAGCAGGCCTGCTCTTGGTCTGGTGGCTCTGGCAAGGAAACTTAGAGGCAGGTCTGTTTGGTGGTATGTGATGTGGAAAGGCAGCATGTGCAGCTCACAGCCTGGGCCTAGCGCTGGCGGTCGTGAGCTGCTGAGAGTTACATATGGGAGTGCTGTTCCTAGCTACCTGTACTCTGTCAAATGTGTCCTGAGCAGTCCGTGGGAGTTGGGAGGCTGTGGGGCCAGTGGCCTGCTGAGGGGCTGACAGGCACTATGGAGACCCTTGGGCAGGTTTTGGTGGGCAGTCTGTCCCACCCCATCCTGACTGGTTCGATTGTTCCCGGAAGGTCTGTGAGCGAGGCTAACAAGGACAGTGAAGATGGTGGACTCCCTTACCCTCTGATCCCCGTGGACCCAGATGCCTGCGTCCTCCCAGACACCACACTTTGTGCGTTCAGTGTTTTGGATGACATGCTTGTGGCCTTGGTGCAGGGCCCTACCCAGTGGAAGATGCAGCTGTTTGATTGTCCCTGTCTAGGAGAGGACCCCCAGCCAGGAGGCCAGGTGGGTGAGGTGGAGTTGTCCACCTGCACCCCCCAAGTTGGGATCCCAGGGAAGCCTGCAGCCCCCCACTTCCTGCCAGTGCTGTGCTGTGTGTCACTCCCAGGCTCCAGAGTACCTCGTGGGGACTTCACACTAGAGGAAGCCCTTTTTGGGCTGCTCTTTGGAGCTGATGCCACCCTCTTGGAGTCACCTGTGGTCCTCTGTGGTCTCCCTGATGGCCAGCTCTGCTGTGTGGTCCTGAGGGCCTTGGTCACCTCCAAGTCAGCCCCTGGTAACCCAAAGGCCCTTGTCAGGATCCTCCATCACCTGGAAGAGCCCATCATCTTCATTGGGGCCTTAAAGACAGAGCCACAGGCTGAGGAGGCTGTAGAGGGGAAGCTGCCCAGTGAAGAGGTCCATTCTGACTGCCTGGTGGCTCTTGGTCACCATGGTCGGACACTGGCCATCAAGGCCAGCTGGGACGAGTCCAGGAATCTGGTGCCAGAGCTTCAAGAATATTGCCTCCCCGGGCCTGTGCTCTGCGCCGCCCTTAGTGGGGGCAGCCGCATATACCACAGCACCCCCTTGGACTTCTGTGTGGTGGACCTGGCTCTGGGAGCCAACCCCATGGACCCTCAGCAGCTCAGCAGAGCCCCTGGAGGCCTGCCATCCACACTGTGCCCAACCAGCTTGAGCATCTGCAGCGTCCTCGCCGTCTCCGTGTCTCCCAGGGCACCTGCAGGTACGAGTTGCTGTGTAAACATGGAGGGCTAATGCTGTGGGGGCCTACCTCTTTGCACTCTCCCCATGAGTTGGCCTGTCCTCTTCCCTGGCTTCTGACTTCAAAATTGGCAGCTGTGGGCCTTTTCTCATCTGCTATAGCCTGGTGTCATGGGGCTAAGGACTGGCTGTGCGTGTATCCTTCCTGGACTTGGGCAGGGCCACTGCTCTGCCTGGGTGGGTTTCTGTCCCTCACTAGAGTGACTGCTCAGAGCATGTGGCCTACAGTGGCCAGTGCAGGAGCACCTCCTGCTGCAGGCCTCAGACCATGTCATGCCTGCACGTTTCTGCTGAGGACAGGCACTCATTGCTCGAGCCCCCATGTACCCTGACTGAAGGCAGAGCTTGTGAGCCAGGGCATGTTTTAGCTGTGTGGCCAGCACTGGGCCAGCACTGTGTTGGGGCAGGCTGACCTCAGCAGAGACAGCCTTTGTCTCCTGTGGTGCTTCCTGGCTATCCAGGAGCTGAGAGGGCAATGGGAAGGCACAGTGGATAGCCTTTTTTCCTATCCATGTCCTATAGGGCCAAATGACACCATGGTGTCACCCCTGTGCTGATAGCCCATCTCAGGGAGGCCCTTTAGAATGTGTCAAGGACCGATAGGCAGCATCTCCCAGGTTGCCATGGAGACCCTCTTTTCTTCCTTTGGACATTGCCTTGGCGCTCTGCCAGTGTTTGTCTTGGAAACTGGAACAAAAGCTGCCAAGTGTCATTGTAACTGTCCAGCCTGCTGAGTGACCCTGCTTGTGTCCATGGTCAGGTGAGACCGAGCTCCTGGCTCTGTCTGCCAAAGGACGCCTGATGACTTGCACCCTGAGCTCCAGGACACCTGCTCCTGCCAGAATGACTGCCGCAAGCACAGGCCGCAAAATCAAGGAACTGCTCTCTGGCATCGGCGACGTCTCTGAGAGGTGAGCGGTGAGCTCTGGCTTGCAGCTGCTGCTGAGTCCTGAGAGGGGGCATCTTTGGGGGTTGTCCTGAGCTGGGATGTCCTCAACGGCTAGTGGTGGCTCACACAAGGCCTCTGGGAGACACTACAGCCCTCTTCCTCTCAGTCCTGCTCTGCTTCTTTATCCTGCAAGGGGGCACAAGAGATTCCACCCACTGGACTCCCCTTCCCAGAGTTCTCTGCCTTCCAGCTCTCAGCAAAGGGCTCCAGGCTTTTACCCCAGCCACCATAACTGCTGGCCCAGGGGATGTGGAGAGAACATGCTCCAGGGTCCATCAGGCTCCTGTTGTCTTTACCTGGCTCCTCTGGCCCCATATCCACTTTGGAGCACTGGGAAGGAACATCTGGGGCAGCCTAGGACAGGTACCCAGCAGACCTCATCACCATTAGTGGCCCTGAGTAGCTGGGGGGTGGCCAAGCCCCCACCTTTCCAGCCCCATCTTCTGCCCTGCCTCCTCCTATGGCCAACCAAGGGGAGAAGTTCGGTCACAGAGCCGAAGGCAGCTTCCAAAAGGTTTCAGTATGGGCAGCACAAGGAGTGATGCTCCCTGGGCCAGGGCTTACTCCTCAGACTTGGTTCACACCCCTACCTGTCACACGCTGTGGAAGCAGCTTCTTGTCTTTTCCCCCTGGGGAAACCCAGGAATGTGACTCCTTCTGCTGTGGTCTCCTCTCTTCCCTGGCTGACACATCTGCTCTTTGCAGAGTGGCCTTTCTGAAGAAGGCAGTGGACCAGCGGAACAAGGCCCTGACCAGCCTCAACGAGGCCGTGAATGTGAGTTGTGCCCTGCTGTCCAGCCGGGAGGGCCCCCGGCCCATCTCATGCACCACCACCACCACCTGGAGCCGCCTGCCACCACGGGACATTCTGACAGCCACCTGCCTGCTGGAGAACAGCAGTGACTTCAGCCTGGACAGGGGCTGGACCTTGTGCATTCAGGTGCTGACCAGTTCTTCTGCCCTAGACCTGGATGCAACTGGCTCAGCTGTCACGTACACCATCCCCGTAGACAGGCTTGGCCCTGGCAGTCAGCGGGAGGTGACACTGCCCCTGGGCCCTACTGAGAGTGGTGTGCTTGACCTGCCTGTGACCGTGTCCTGCGCGCTCTTCTACAGCCTCAGGGAGGTGGTGGGCGGGGCCTTGGCACACTCAGACCCCCTGGAGGAGCCCTTTCTGGAAGAGCATGCCCTCGACCTCCTTCCCGAGCAGGAGGGCATCTGCCTGCCCCTGAGTAAGCACACGGTGGACATGCTGCAGTGCCTGCGCTTCCCTGGCCTGGCCGCGCCCCACGCACGGGCGTCCTGCCTGCTCAGCCCCACCCATGACCCTCTGGACACCTTCCTGGAGACATGCCGTGTGCCCAGCAGCGAGCCTGCTGGCCCTGCCTCCCTGCGGGCCAAGTACTTGCCCCCGTCTGTGGCTTCCCTCAAGGTGTCAGCTGAGCTGCTTAGGGCTGCAATGGAGGATGCATACTCAGGTTGGTGGCACTGATGTACTTCACTTTGGCCTCAGGGCCTGGAGGCCTGTGGTTATGGGTCGTCCCTTCCTGTCCCAGCAGCTCCAGGGGCAGCTGTGCACCCACCACCCCAAGCTCTGCTGCAGCCCGATCACCATCTTGTCCCGCTTTGCCCCGTCGCCACGTTGTTTTAAGTCATGCTTCCTAACACGTGCATGGAAGCAAGGCTGGTGAGGGTCATGTGGTGAGCAGCGCTCTGCATTCACTCGACCTGCCTTTGGTTCTCACCGGGTGTGGGATGTGCCCTGGCATCAGTGCTGCTGCTCTGCTGCTGATGGCTCTGCTGGTCTCCGGGCTCGGTCCTGCAGCAGCAGCCGCCGTCCCCGTCGGATGCACCCACGGAGTGCTCTGCCAGCACGTGCTGCAGCAGAACCGCCTGCTCCCAGGGCCAGTGCCCTCACATCAGCGGGGCTCCCCCAGAGTGGAGCTCTGACCTTCTGTTAGCAGCTTCCTCACCACTGCCTTGGAAAGCTGCATCTTGGTTAGCTGGCCTGGCTCTCCACTTGGGGTGAAGCTTAGGTGGCACTGAGAGGGGAACATTGCAGGTCAGCCCCCTGGATGTTGTTTAGCAGGACCTGCCTGAGCTCTTGGTTGGCACATGTCTCCTCCAGGTGTCCCTCTCTGCAGTGCCACCTTGCAGTGGCTCCTTGCTGAGAATGCAGCTGTGGACATCGTGAAGGCCCAGGCACTGTCTTCAGTGCAGGGAGTGGCCCCAAATGGCACTGACATCCACCTGGTCATCCGTGAGGCAAGTGGGGTGGGGTGTGGGGTCAGTTCACTGGTCCATGGGGAAACTGGCCTGATGCCAGTGACTCTCAGAGGAGGGTCCCTGGGCCTGTGGCACTGGGAAGTTCAAGAACTGGACTCCTGGCCCACCCAGACCAGAGTCAGCCATGAACACAGGCCCCATGAGGACTGGCCCCACCAACTCCACCACCTGGTTCCTTCCTGGGGCCACAGGGCTGTTGGGTACCATTTTCTCCCAGAAGTTGACCCCCTAGGTCACTAGAGGGCACCCAGCCCTTCCCTCTCATGCCCTTCTTCAACAGATCGTCATGTGTCCCAGTGCACAGGAATGCCTGGGAACCCAGGGAGAGCTGCTAGAGATCTGGGTGCACTGGGAATTGTGCCATGTCCCTGAGGTGCCTTGTGCTCTCCGCCCACTGCACAGCCCTTTCAAGCCAAGGCTAGACCTATAACTGGGGTCGGGCAGCAGCTCTGGTCTGCTGAGGGCTGCTTGCAGCCTCGTGGAGGAGCCGGTGGTGACCCATGCCACAGGGTCTTGCCTCACACCCATGTGTGAAGAGCTCAGCAGCCAGAACCAGGAGGGCATTTGCTGTGCCACAGACAGGCTGCACACACCCTGACCCCGACCTGCGTCAGCTGGGCTGTGGCCCTGATGAGTGGGCCTTCAAGAGCATGGATGTGGCCCAGATGTGCAGGGCTGTGGAGACCTGTTACAGCTCCAAAGGGAGGTGGTTTCCACAGGTTGGGTCCTGAGGGTCTTCCAGGATGTGTCTGTCCCCAGACAGGCAGGTTTCTTACCATCAGCCCCAGCCCTGCCCACCTTCAGGGTGTAGAGGGGTGCCCAGGCAGGGAGTTGGGACCACCCAGGGCCTCACATGCTGCCACATTGGGAGGCTGTAGCCTGAGACCTCGGGGGCAGTGTAGGGGCTGGCAGCAAGGCTCCTTGTGTGCTGCAGGTGGCTGTGACTGACCTGTGCCCAGCGGGCCCCATCCAGGCAGTGGAGATCCAAGTGGAGAGCTCCTCTCTGGCAGACATGTGCAGGGCACACCACGCCGTTGTTGGGCGCTTACAGGTACTGTGGTTGGTGTGGGCTGGGTGCGAGGGAGGCTGAGGGTTGTGGACATGCTATGGCAGCTTTCTGAGGCCTTTGGATGGGACCATGCGGCTGCAGGCCACGTGGTCAATGGGTACCTGTGAGAGAGTTGCCAGAAAATCCACCGTCTCCCTGCTGGCAAGTGCAGCGCCCAGCAGTCGCGGATTGCTGGGAGGCATGGGTTAGCGCTCTCCAGCAGACAGGCCAGTAGCGCCTTGTGTGGCTGTTGAGTCCAAAGTCTGCTTGCATCCTGTGTGGCTGCCAGGGCATCCTGAGGCTTCCTCTCCTCTGCTGTTCAGGTAGGGGCTACGTGGAAGGGCAAGCCCTGGTTGGATCTCAGGACCAGGTATCTGCCCAGGCTGAGTGGAGCGAGCAGCCTTAGGGTTTTGCTAGGCAGAAACCAGATGCTCTGGTGCTGTGCCCAGGCCTGCTCAGACCAGTGGCTTCCAGAACTGAGAAGTGCCCATGTTCCTGTTAAGGCTACCCAGTGCCGGCCCCTTCTACACCTGTCCTGGCTGTGCACAGCCTTGGTCCTTGGGGAGGAGTCTGCAGAGGCCTCAGTAAATCAGGCCTGAAGTTGGTTCCTGACTCTGGCCCTCTGTGGACCTCAGGAACCTGTCACCCCTGCATGCTCCCAAGCAGCTCATTCTCTGAGAACCAGCATCTCCTACCTGACAGCAGCTGGGACCCACAAGGCACTGAGGTGCCAGGAGCCAGGCAGGAGGTACAGAGCTCAGAAGGTCACCCCTGACTATCAGAGCTCAGAAGGTCACCTCTGACTCCAGTGGGCAATGCTGTGCCAGGACTCCAAAGCTCACCCCCTGCAACAGGCTATGGTACAGAAGTCTTGTCCTAGCCCCATAAAGCAGAAGGGTGGCTTGTAAGCATGGCACAGGTGCCACCATTAGAGGAGGCTCTGCCCAGCATCCAGCTAGTCCCTAAGAACTGTGTCCAAATTTCTCCTTATAAGGGCACAGTCATGTGGGGTTAGAGCCACTCTGATGTTTTCATGTTGGTCCCCTGGAAGGTCCCCATTTCAAAATTAAGTTGCATTCAGAGGTACTGGGATCAGGACTTCCACATGTGAATTTAGAGGGTGCATCTTGGCCATTGGCAGTCAGGTGCTTTCCTTGGACAGGAATCTGGCTGCAGCAGACATGCCCTGGGGACAGGAATATTCATCAGAGCCCATGTGCTCAGCCCAGCTTTTAGGACCCTGCCTGTGTGGACAGCTCCCACCACAAGCCAGCACTGCCTGGGTCCAAGTCAGGCAGGTTGCCCTCAGGTGGAGGCTTTACCTGGGCCCTGCTTCCCGGGAAGGCCAGCAGGCCTCGCTGTCTGTGTGGCTTTGGGCTTTTAGCAAGCTGGGAGCTTGCAGCCGCGGAGTGAGCAAGCAGGTGACCAGGCTTGGGGGCAGCAGGGGCAGCTTCTGCGGCTGGTCTGAGCCAAGGGCAGAGTGGGCTGAGGGGATTGGGCACAGGGACAAGTAGAGGAAAAGGACCAAATAGAAATTTATTTTCCATAACACTATCAGGTGGGGGTTCATGTGCCCCTGCTGCTCTGAGAGGAAAGTCACAGGAAACGAAGGGTGAGGGAGTGGAGCCCACACAAGTGTCTGGGGTGGCAGAGATGGAGGGCTTGCAGACAGCTGGAGGAAGGGTCTCACTGCTCCCAAGGACACGAAGGGCCTGCCAGTGCAAGCACCTTCCTCAGGACATGGTGGGGAGCCCTCTCCAGCACCCCCATGCACCACACACCACTGTCCCCTAGGCACTGGTCAGGAAGCAGGCCGCCCAGCGCTGCAGCCCCCCCGACCTGCGCATGCAGTATCTTCAACAGATCCATGCCAATCATGAGGTGAGCACTGGTTCAGGGCAGCCTCAGCAACCTGGGCAGCATGGAGCATCCCTGGAAGGGCCCTGGTAAAGACCTTGGGGTGGGGGCTGATGAGTCCTTGGGTGCAGGCATAGCTCCCTGGGTGGGCAGTGTGGGCAGGGTCACATCTGTGCCCTGCCTTCCTTGCTGCACCTGTTCCCTGTCTGTGTCTCGTGTTCTTGGACCACCCACTACCTCCCAGGTAGTGGATGTCCCCAGGGAGAGGTGCAGGACCTGAGCAATACTTTCCCCTCATAGGCACTGCTACGGGAGGTGCAGACCCTGCGTGACCGGCTGTGCACAGAGGATGAAGCCAAGTCCTGTGCCACAGCCCAGAAGCTCCTACAGGTGTACAAGCAGCTGCGCAGCCCCAGCCTCATCCTGCTTTGACAAGGTGGGTCTGGGCCTCCATCCCCACTTCCTCCAGCCCTCTCAGACCACCCACGGATCCTTGGTGGTTCAGAGAAAGACCTGGAACACCTAGGGCAATTCATGGCTCCCACCCAGAGGTGCACAATGTGGCAAAAGGCACCAGGGAGTGGAGGAAGAAGGTGGGAGATAGTCCAGGGGTGTCTGAACCTCTGGTCCCAACTGACCCTCACTCCTCCCCTTCCTCCTACAGCTGGCCGCAGTCTGCCACATGGCTGGGCCCTCTCCCTGCTCAAGCATCTGGGTCGCCTGGCGGCATCCAGTCCACTAAAGTTCTGGGCCACAACAGAAGCACCATTCCCCCAGCGGGGAGTCCATGGAGAGACACATCCTCTGTAGCTGGGACTTGGGGCTGCTGTTTCCCCCATCCCAGGAGTGCCATCTGTCCCTCTGGTGCTACCAGGAGGGAGGGTGCTCCTGCAACCAAAGCACATAGACAAGTAGGGTCCCCTGCCGGTGCCAGTGGCTTCTTGCTGTACCGATAAAGGGCTATCGGGGTGGCCTGGGCTACACCCAGCAGCACTGTGTGCTGCCTTAGGGTCATTTGGGGTGAGGGCTGTGGCCCTCTGGCAACCCAGTGTCCTAGCCCCCAGCCTGTTCCTTCAGCCGGGCAGCGCCCAACTGCTGGTGCTGTTTTTGCTACTGGGGTGGGGGTGAGGGTGGGGTGGGGGTGGGGGGCTGTGGCCGTGTGTCTGGACTTCCGCAGAACGTGTCCACTTCTGCTGTGAGCACCATCAGTGCTGTGCGCGGCAGGTGCTCCAAGGTGCTTTGCTGACAAGTGACCCTTTGTGTTGAACTCTGGCCTTGGCTGGTTGTTTACGCCCTCCCCCACCCTCCAAGTGGAACCCACCCACTGCACCAGCTTCTCTGTGGCCCTAGGGCCTGAAGGGGGCACCTGAACTAGGGAGAGAACTTTCCATGGCAGCACCAAGCTACCCTTAACCAGGGCGGCTCTAGCTGAGGGTCTGCCCTATGGTGTCTCAGGAAAGAGGGAGGGTGGCGATGCAGGGAGGGAGGCTGAGGCTGGAGTGGGCCTGCCGTTGGGAGAGCCCCGAGGTCCCAGGCCAGGTATCTGCCTGGAGATCAACCTGTTCCAGGTCTGAGGAGGGGCTGACCCAGGGCCCCATCTGCAGCTCCACCCATCATCCAGTGCTCTTGCCTGTGTCTTGCCAGAATGAAGAGGCCAATCCAGGCCTCCCGATGTGCAGGGCCTGTGTCCACCCGCCTTGGAGAAGGGTGACATGTCCTAGGCTGTGTTGGCTTCTGCCTTTGAGACGTGACACTTCCCAGTAGTCACCCCCCATATGCCGTCGCCAGCTACGGAGACCCAAGAGCTGACTGGTCTGGGCTTCCTGCAGGGCTCACCTTCCAAGACCCCAGTGGGTGCCAAGACAAGGGCAGGGACTGCCCAGGACAGCTGGGTGTGTCCGGAAGGGCCATCTCCTGAAAGGGGATCTATGTGGCTAGACGTGACAGTAGCTGGGGTGGATGAGGGAGCCAGAGGAGGCCAGGGTAGGGGTACTTTCTCCTCTGGACTCTCCCAGCCGTGGCCCTTACCCTGAGATGAGCTGAGGATGGGGGAGGGAAGGGTGAGCAGCTCGCGCAGGAAGGAATCCCTGGACAGAGTGCGAGGAGGGGCTACAACCAACGAGGGCCTGCCCAGGGCAAAAGTGCCAGTGCTCAACAGTGTGGCCCAGCGAGCCTGCCGGGCACCCTCTGACCCCCAGTGGCACCCGGAGCTCAGTACTCCCAGAGCGCGGCCCCGGCGGGCACGTCGGCCTCGGCACGCAGCAGCCCCGAGGGGCCGCCGCGCAGGTACTTGCCGCTGCGCGCGCGGATGGCCAGGCGGCCGCGCTCGCGGAACTCGAAGAAAAAGTCCTCCGCCTTCTCGCCATCGCTGCACACGCTGCCGTGGCTGCCCGTGTACCAGAACCCGCCGCGGCCTGGGGGCGAGGACCAGGGCATCGGCGTGGGCCCCCCCACCCCTGCCTTTCGCCCCCAATTCCTGCCTGCCCAAGACCCCAGCGCCCCCCACCCGCTGCTGCGCACCTCGGATCTGATAGGCGCCATCGCTGAAGCTCAGGTGGAAGACGTCGTAGACCGAGCGGTTGGTATCCAGCTGGTTGGAGCCTCTGCGGTGGCAGACAAAGCCGTCGTCGAGGCCGCGCAGCACCAGGATGGGCCGGTTGATGAGCTTGAGGATGAACTCCTCCTCCTCGCCTGCGGGAGAGGGCGCAGTGGAGCCGTCCTCCCTCCCCGTTCCCTGGGCCTGGGCGCGGGCCTTGCCTGGTGCGCAATCCTGGCAAGGTGCCTTGCGCCGGAGCCTGGGAGTTGAGGCTCCCAGGGAACCTGGAGGTGTGATGGAGAAAAGGAGACGCCCTAGGAGTTGACTGCTCCAGCGCAGTGGTTCCCGAGAGAGGGGAGATGGGTCTCTGTGCAGGCACTGACTCTGGGTGGAGAGCCTGCCCCCAGCGCTGAGGAGGCAGAGAACACTCACCTACAAAGTCACTGATGGCTGCCAACTGCCCATTCTTCTTCATGCACACATACCGCCCGTTGCTGGCTTTGAGTGCCACCCGCCGTCCTCGCCACTCCATCTCAAACATAGTATTGGCAGAACTGGAGGGAACAGGGCAAGATGTCCTTAGCAGCAAGAAATGGTGGCTCAGGGTCTGGCCTCCTTGTCCTGCTCAGGTTCCAGGGGATGGGACAAGAGCCTGCTTTCCACTGACACACCCACCACCATTAAGAGCTGCCCCACCCAGAGAGCAGTCTCCCCTGATGGGGCTGCAAGAGTGGTTCTTGTGGTTGGTGAGAGTACACTTAATGGTGGTAGAGGTGATGATGGTGCCAGTAAAGGTGATTGTGGAGTCAGTGATGTTGGTGGTAAACTTAGTGGCAGTGGTTATGGTGGAGGAGATGGTGATGATGATGGTGGAGGTGGTGGAGATGAGGATGGTGATGAGGGTGGTGGAGGTGGTGGAGGAGATGGTGATGAGGATGGTGGAGATGGTGATAAGGATGGTGGAGGAGATGGTGATGATGGTGGTGGAGGAGATGGTGATGAGGATGAGGGTGGTGGAGGTGGAGATGCTGATGAGGATGGTGGAGATGGTGATGATGACGGTGGAGGTGGAGATGGTGATGAGGATGGTGGTGGAG